>CABHPQ010153141.1:0-45781 GCA_902168405.1 Peromyscus aztecus | reverse complement strand
CTGTACATCTCTGCTCCATAAAATTCACCTAGGGGGGGACTGAGAGAATTAAAGTAGCAAATGGAGGGTAACAAAGGCAAGCAAAGGTCAGGGAGATGCCAAGACTCCAGTACCTGTAGACCTGTTGGAGATGCCAAGTACACAATGGGAAGTGAAGAGTGGGAGTTAGAAGGAGAGGGGTGGGATTGCCTTAGGGAGGCCAGCAAGGACGCCAGATGCTTCAGCCTGTCAATCACAAACTGCAGAGGCACTAGGCTGATATAAAGAGCCCTTGACTCAGAAATTGGGAACCAGGCATCTATGCTATATTCTATTACTTATCATCAGTATGACCTTGGGAAGGACTCTCAAACCTCAGTTATTTCACTTATAAAGGAGATGTTAGCCTGACCTCACTTCCACTGTTATTGTCTCAAGGCTCAGGTATGACCCTGGGGGTTATAATGGGTAAGATGACAGCCACCGACAGAGGGTACACTGACAGACTCCAGCCATTTCAAAGTCAGTCTTCTAGTTCATTGTTAATATTTGCGACCCGTGGGTGTCAACAGAACTAACCTGAGGCCACAGGTATACTAAATAATTTGTGTAGCATGAATCTTAAAAGTTCTTATTAATAAAATCAAACCTCAGGCCAGTTATTGGGTTGAATGCTGGAAGATCAGAGAAGCAGAATAAGCCACAGCTAACCTCACCTGGCCAACTTCTCAGCTGATCTTGTTTCCTCAAACTGGAAGCCTCTGTGTCCTCATATCCAAATGGCTCTCAGCTGCACTGTGCTGCTAGAAGCTTGAAAGCTTAACCAGCCAAATGCTTCTAGTTTCTGGTCCTCATGCCTTATATATCTTTCTGCTTTCTGCCTCACTCCCTGGGATTAAAGGCTCGCTTTCTGGGATTAAAGGCATGAGTCACCATGCTTGGCTATATCCTTGAACACATGGATTTCTGCCTCTGGAATGCTAGGATTAAAGGCATGTACTACCACTGCCTATCCTCTATGTTTAATATTGTGGCTGTTCTGTCTCTGACCCCAGATAAGTTTATTAGGGTGCACAATATTTCAGGGAACACAATACCACCTCAAATTTGGCTATTACACCCAAACCCAAACCCCACCTCTCACCATCAGGACCACTTTGTAAAAGCCTATTCATGTTGAGATACTTGGGTTTGCCCTTTACTCAATCTCTCTCTCTCTCTCTCTCTCTCTCTCTCTCTCTCTCTCTCTCTCTCCCTCTCTCTCTCTCTCTCCCTCCCCCCCTCCCTCCCTCCTTCCTCCTCTCCCCCTCTCTTTCTCCTCACCACCACCTTCCATTTGACTCCCTCGCTTGTCTCAACCCAGGTCCCACAAAACCACTCTTCATTTGAATGAGACCAGGGCACGTCACCATTGCTCTTGGACCTTCCACTTACCTGTACCAAAAACTGGAGCCCCCTTGTCCTCCAGCACTTTCCCAATTTCTGCAATCATTACTGATGAGTAGAAAATGAAGAGACCATCCTTCTTAAACTCAAGCGATGGGGGACTTCAAGTGTCCCAGGTTTCCCAGTGAGGCAGAGACTCCAATTACAGAGTCAAAGCACTCAGAACCCTCTCCCAAAAATAGGCAAGATCTCCATGTTTTTACTTGAGTTGTGGCAAAGCTGAGATCAAGGTGGTACCTGCAGTGGGAAGTCCCCAGAGTGAGCCATGCTTGTTATGCTCAGGGAATTCTTCTTTCTTCCCATCCCTAGGAGGCAAGTTCTGGGTAAGGCCCCATCTGGCCACACGTGATACATCTATTTCTGCTCAGGAGAAACAAGCAGCCATAGAGCTCCTGTATGGGGAGCAGTTTCCTTTGATTTCAAACCACACCAAATGGAAGCCAACCAATGAGCCAGTGTGAGGAAGAGACCAAGGCAGGATTGTAAAATGACTGAGGCCAAAGGCTTCGTTTGATAAAACCCGAAAAACAAAAGTATTAAAAGTGGGTATATTAGTGGCATGTGCTTTTGAAAAGAAAAATGCATATTAGAAAATCTGAAAGAACACAAAAGGGTCTAGGAACTTGTTGTTGTTGTGATTGTTGTTGCTGCTGCTGTTCAGAGGTGAGAGGTGGGCTAGGCAGAGGCAAGGGACATTCTGCAGGGAGCCGGCTGTGTGTTGCCATTAATACCAAAGCCGCTTAGAGAGTGCATGCTGGGGATGAGGTGAGGTGGGTCTGGTTTCCCATCATTCCCCATGGCACCACTTGAATGCCATCCAGTCATGCCAACTCTGCCTTCGCCATCACCGCCACTCCTGTGACTTGGCTATCCTATATGTACCCAGCATTTATTTTAAAGTGACTTACTTTTTAAATAGAAATGCCAACCTGAGTTTTAGCCATGTAATCACAGGTTGGAAGCTACTGACTATTTTTTCTTTACTATATATTGTAATAAATACACAATCATGGCCCCATGAATGTCTGAGCTTAGGTTAGGTGAAGTTCACTTGTCTGCAATTAGTGGCACACACACTGCATGTTGGGAAATGACCTTACATGAGGAAGTGCGTCTATCTGGACAAAGAACAGCTTTGTATAACAGACAACCTCTCAACTAAGTGGCTCAAACAAGATGAAAGGAGGAGATAGGCAAACCCAAAGCCTTGAATGGTTAATAGAGGGTCAGGCTCCTGTTTTTCAGTCCCATCATCCCAACCCACTCTTCTACTCACAAAGTTGTTTCATAGGCCAAGCATCACCCATCACATCCACGTTCTGGGAGGCAGCAGGAAGGTAAAAAGAGCAACGATGCTCAGTTAAGTCAGCCCTCTTGAAGGAACTTCCCCACAAGTTCCTTGAATGAGTTCTTTTCTATCCCTTTGGCTAGAACTTTATTAGATGGCTGCCTATAGCTGGCTTCAAGGGAGCAGGTTTTGGAACATGATGAGAATCAAATTTTAGGTAATTCTTGAGCCCTGAGTGTACCCCCATTTGACCTCCATTTTTGTCTGAACTTGCTATGATTTTGGTATTGATTTTTAACTACCTTCTCCAGAGCTAGAATCTCAGAAAAAGTAGGCAGCTATGAGTGCTCTCTTGACATCTAAGGTGGAATCCTGCTTCAGAACCTCATAGCACTGATGTAGGGGACCCCCTCTTAATCTTAAATATGGCTCCTACCTAACCCTAGGTAATGGTGTTCCCTAGAAACCCCTTCCAGCGTACCTACACACTAACCTGGGCTCAATGTCTATTGACTTCCTGTTAGAGTTTCCTGTGTCCCTGGGCAGCCCCTTAGCATCTCCCCCGCTTCTTTGGCTCTCACCTGTTCTAGTCACTGGAGCATCAAGATTGCATATGGCCAAGGTCATGCTGTTGAGATATATCCAGATCATCTCTCTCCCAGACCCAGATGGGTTCCACAAAGGGCTGGAAACATAGCCCAGGGGTAGAGTGTTTGCCTAACACAGCTAAGCCCTGAGTTCAATCTCTAGCACCACAGCACAATGACCAATGAGCTCCAGTCCTTCTGCTTCCTGTCGTCTTTTGAGACGTTTCTTCCTCTCCAACTGACTTACATTGTTCCATGTTAAAAAAAAAATATGAACAGGGTGGTAGTGGTGCACACCTTTAATCCCAGCATTCAGGTGGCAGAGGCAGGAGGATCTCTGTGAGTTCGAGGCCAGCCTGGTCTACAGAGGAAGTTTCAGGACAGGCTCCAAAGCAGCCATCTCTAGCTGGCTGGTTGCAACAGCTTTGAATTCAGTCTTTACTGCATTCTAGTTTTATAAAATGAAGAGTCTTCAGTGGGTGCTCTTGTCTCCAAACATAAGCACTTCCTATCGATGCCTTCTACAAATATCCTGTGTAATAGCATGTAGCATTGTTGTCTGGTAAATAAGGACCAACTAATGTTCAGCCTTTTATTTAATAATGAGCGCCACTGTGATGGGGAAGCATAATTGTCAAACTTACGTATAACTCACCTATTACATCCTCCTTTGTAACTCAACACCCATCACTTTGCAAATAACCAATGAACATTTACTTAAAAAAAAAAAAAAGGAGGGAGATATGATATTTGCTCTCCCAGGTTCATGTCAAAGAAGACTCTAGGTCTTCTTTGTCCCTAGGTCTGGAGGATAAAACTACATATCAACATTCATCAGCCGCCCCTGCTAATGTGGTCACCCACCTTTCCTATAAAGGGCTGGTGAGAAAATATTTTAGACTTCGGGCCATATGGCTTGTCACAATGATTCCACTCCTTTACGGGAAGCCAAAAGCAGCCAAAGACAATACGAATGAGGGAGAATGGCTGTATTCCAGTAAACTTCTCACATGTCAGAAAATACTGTGCCCTTTTTGGGTTTCTTAACCGTTTAAAAATGTAAAATCCGCTCTGCTCACAGACTGTACGGAAACAGGTGGTGAGCCACATTTGGCTGCAGCCCATAGTTTACTGACCCCAGATCTAAAATGTGTATGGTTGTCAAGCTTCCGTGAGCATAACAGCTACCTGGGATACTGGCTAAAAAAGGTTGCCAGAGACTCTTCCAGTAGGGGAGGGGGTAAGAGGAAGGAATTTGCATTTTTAGGAATCAAGCACTTCTGATGAAAGGCTGTTTAAAACCTTGCTTAGATTTTAAGAAATTTCTTACAGTCATGAGTGTGCATTGGGCTGACACACTCACAAACGGCAGTGAGGTCACACAACACAAAGTCCTAGGTCAATGTTAAGCTCACAGATGATTTCTCCACAGGCATACTCAGACTCCTGAGTTCTCATAAGCTCCTAAATCACCCTAGAAGTGACATTTCATACACAGGAGGGAGGCGAAACATGGTAGTAGTGCAGAGATGAGCCAACCTTAGAAGGGTTCTGTATGGATCCTGGCTGAACCTGATGACAACTTAGAGTGTGTGTGGACACGGTCTAGCTTGGTACTCAGGAAGAGTGTGGGGATCTAGATTTGGGTGCCTAATTAAAGGTGGCCATGCCTCTGGGCTAAGATAAAGGACCCGGGCAAGTCTTTTGTCATGGTATATTAAACCTAATTGGGACTGGGGGGGTGGAGGGAGGAGAGGAAGACTAGCATCATCTATTGGCCCTGCCCTCAATACACCATGTACCTCAGCTGCACACTCTATGTGCCCGTGGGGAGTGAGGGTTTCAGCCTTGGTCACAAGAGTTTTCATGGAGGCTGAGGGTGCCCTGTCTGAATTCACTCTGAAGAGTGGCTCCCAAAGGGCAGCCTCCAGTGAGCAGCAGCAGCAGCATCACCAGGGAACTCACTAGACATATAAGTTCTCAAGCCTTGCCCGAGACCCAAGGAACCTGAATCTCTGGAGCTAGGGCCCAGCGATAGATTTTTCTCATTTCCCAGGAAAGCCTGATGCCCGTTCAAGTCTGAGATCACTGCTCTGCATTGTCCCTAACCCCCAAGGTTGTTGGGAGATAAAGAAGCTCCAGTCCCTCCCTGCTCAGCCTAGGCCTCCCTGGGGAATGTCTTGTTGTGACAGCCTTCACGCAGCAGCGCTAGCATCTGTAAGAAGACTCAGATCCCTAAGCTGCACCCAGCCCTCTGATTGCAATATTGAAGAATAATCGCTCATTTTCCAAAGACCTAATTACATAATGAGGCCTTCATGCTCTACAGGCCCAGGGCGCTTCTAAATCGTGCATCCAGGTGTTGGCCCTGAGCACAACAGTTGGAGGCCTCATTTGAATACTGTGAAGACAAGAGGTTAACACACTTTGTGGCCCAAAGTGATGCCCGCAGAAGTGGCCTTTTCAGGCCTCTTGCCTCCCTAATGGGGCTGCCACAGCAGATCTGAATGTCAATGGAGGCTAGCCAGAGAGCCCAGGGCAGCAGACCGTGTTCACATCTTGGGAGTGTGCTGCCGCCGCCGGTGTGGACACCTTACCTCGTCAACATCCCAGAATCTGGAGGTGCCTCTGGGGAGGGTAAAACCTGAGCCAGGGGTCTGAAACCCGGTCCCTCTGCTGACCCGGGCAAGATTCCTCAGGTCCCTGAGTTTTCTTGAATTTTATTTAAAAAAAAAAAAAGCAAGAGCTTATTCTTGCTTCATAGGGTTGGCCTGGAGCATCAACAGAAAAGACGCAGTGAAGTGCTTGCTTGCCCCCACACTGCTATGGGCAGGTTGGGAAATGGCAGGGGCCAGCGATATTCTGCACCAGGGCGCTACTTCTTTCCCTACAGGAGTGGGGGGTGGGGGAGGGGTGGTGGTGATTCTCTGATGGCTCTACATGCTGTTTTCCGGGTTTGTTTGTTTTTTTTTTTCTTTTGTTTTGTTTGGTGGGCTTGTCCCCCATGGCTAGTTGGCTCCCACTCAGTAGCCTTTGTGTATGTATGTGTATGTGTGTATGTGTGTAGGGGGCTGCATCTCTTGAAAATCACTTCCCAGGTCTAGATCCATTTCTCCTTCTCTGACATCTCCTCACCCCCTGATCTTTCCTAGCTCAGCATTGATTATTCTGCCTCGGTTCCCAATTTTCAATTACATAGGAAGCTCTCCACAAACGGAACTGTCTGCCTGTTTCATAATTGTAGTTCCATCGGCCGGTAATTAGCAGATAGGCAGTAAGTGCTACATGAGCGAATTAATGAATGAACAGTAGGCATTTGAGAAATTTTGAATGAATAAGTGAATTTTACCAAGGCTCAGGCTATGATTGGGATAAATTCAATCCAATTCAGCAAACATTTACAAAACTTTCTACTATTTGCTAAAGGAAACCAAAGATAGACAAAATATGCTCCCTACATTCAAATAATTTACTATCCCAAGAACTGTGCATTTAAGAAATGCAAAGTTATGTCTCAGGAAGCAAAAGGCCAGGGCTTTAAAGCCCTTCCCCATCCTGCAACAGCTGCCCCCCCCACCCCACCCCATCAATTCTGTTCCAAGAAATGTCTCAGGAAAACAAACCACAGAAACCAAAGCTCTGCCTTATTGTGCTCGCTCAGCAAGGCGTTGGTCCCAAACTGCCCTGTGCTTCTCCTGTGTCTGTCCACAGGCTTCTGGCTTTATCTGCTGCCAGGTGGAACTCATGAATGATGCACACATACCTAACCCAGATGAATGATGTAATACACCCAACCAAGATGAAGGAGTTGCATCTCTCGCCTGCAGGCTCTTCCCCGGGCTGTTACAGGCAGCTTATGTGTGACAGCATCTGCCCTGTAAAGGTGTGCTGCTGAGCACCTTCCCGTGTGTGTGAGGAGGAAGGCAGAGGAGAGGACAGTGGCAGATGTCCCCCATCTGACAAGGCTGGCAAATGAAGGTAAATGCTGAATATAGACTCAGAGTTGCTTAGGAGCGATAGAATCAGGAGGAGGGAGGCCAGGAGTAAGGTCCAGTGGGCCCATGAAAAAGCTGGAGGAAGGAGTTGGTCCCAGCAGAGGAACAGCCTGGGCCTAGAGCACAGATGAGGGCCTTACTGCAGAAGGAGTCTAGAGCTCATTGTGGGACAGGAAGTATTAAGAGGAAGGTAGTGGGGTAAGGCTAGAGGGGCAGGCACGGTGGGACACACCCTGCTGAGAGTTTGAGTCTCTGTCTCCAGAGCAACAAGAAATCACTGATTAATAGGCTTGCTCCTATTTTCATAGAAAAAATTCACATTGTCTGCAACAGAGGCAAGATGAGCAGTGAAAAGCCAGTCACTGTGGTCCACATGAAAGAGAATGGGGCCTGGGGAGTAGTGGGGATGGAGAGGATGTGAATAAGTGAATTCAAAGATACCCATGGGCTGTTGTCATTGGGAGAAAGCTTGAAGGGAAACAGGATACATATGCTCAGTACAGACTTGATGGGACCCTGTACCTGGCCAGAGTGTTTCATGTGGGCTGTTGACCAAACACCTCTGTAATGAAGTCCAGAGCTGTAGACTGACTCAAAATTACATGGAACTCCCAGGGAGAAGGGGTCATTCTGCCCTCCAGAACAGCAAAGGGAAGAAGTGATATTTGTCTGTGCCTCTAAGGCACCCGAAGTATAGTTCTGCAAGAATGCATGGAGTATTGATTCATAGGCATGAGACAGAGTGGTGGGAGGTGGGGGATCCCAGGTCCACAGTGGTGATGGGTGTGGTCAGGTCACAATTATGGGAGGATGAATGGTGCAGTCCGCTGAAGGGAAGGATGCTCTGAGGACCTTGGCTGACAGCCTCGGGGGTGGGGTGGGGGGTGTCCTCCATTGGAAAGGGGAAAAGGTGACAGTAGGAAGAATGAATCTGAATGTGTTCCTGGATGAGGAGAAAAACACTCTGGGGAAGAAGAGAGAGGAAAGTAAGAGACAGGGAGAAACTGGTAGAGCTGGGGGGGAAAAGGCACAGGGTGAGGCAAGAGGAGAAGCAGGAGAGGGAGTTTCCACCCAAGGCGGAGGCAACAGAAGGACCTAGCCGGATGCTTCTGTGAGGTAAATCTCCTGGCCTGTCAGTCCTCCAGAGAGTTGGGGGATGGTGGCCAAGATAGATAGCACATCAGGAAGCATCGGCTGCCAGGGGAGGCTGTACACTCAGGCCTGGGTGAATGAATTTTGAAGTCACTGCAAGATGCCTGTCTTAGGGTTTTATTGCTGTGAAGAGACACCATGACCATGGCAACCCTTATAAAGGAAAACATTTCATTGGGACTGGCTTACAGTTTCAGAGGTTTAATCCATTATTGTCATGGAGAGAAGCATGGCAGCATGCAGTCAGACATGGTGCTGGAGAAGGGGCTGAGAGTTCTACATCCTGGCCCACAGGCAGCAGAAGGAGACTGTCTCACTGGGCATGGCTTGAGCATATATGAGACCTCAAAGGCCGCCCCACCGTGACACACTTCCTCCAACAAGGTCACACCTCCTAATAGTGCCACTCCCTAGGGGCCAAATATCGAAACACTTGAGTCTATGGGGACCATTCCTGTTTAAACCGCCACAGCGCGTAGGTAGAGATGACCCTGGACATGCAAATGCACGATGCTGAAGGTTTCAGCCATAGCTAAGCCTGAGGGTCTATCCTGAGGGAGGATGGTGAAGGGGGATCAGCAACCAGGGAGTGGAGAAAGAAGTGGTGGGAGCAGGTCAAAACTCCAAAGGGAAAGACCACCCAGGAGACACGAGAGAAAGCATCAGGAGGGTAGAGGAAGTTGGGGCCTGGCAGAAGGAGGGAAGATTAAAAACCTGAACCATCATCAAGCTTGCACGCGGTCGCATGGTCTCCGATGGTCACATGGGCTGGTAGGTGGCAGGTTGAGGACCAGGTACTCCAGCACCTCTGACGTTCTCCATCTGTGTCCCGTGTTAGTGCCCTTCCCTCCCTGTTCTGAGAGCAGGAATCAAGAAAAGGAAATCTTCATGAGGCTTTTCAATGTCCCAGAGTCATAATACCAGGTGCCAGGCCCCCTGAGACTTTAATGTCCCTTGAAAATGTTATCTGAGAAATAATGCTGCATTATGGGCGCATTTCAATGGTGGAGCATTTCATAATATCGGGAACGGCCTGGAGGAGGGGGAAGGTACAAGGCCTAAGCACAGTCTGTGTAAGAGGGGAGAACACTGCTAAGAGGCAGGGGTTCCCTCTGAGAGAGGCTCCCGTGGAGAAAAGTACACAGTGGGCACCATCCCATCCCTGCAGCACCATACAAATAGGAGCAGATGATGGCAAAGCATTAGACCTGTGGGGAAACATCTCCGCCTGGGAACTAATGCTTGCAGAAGGGCTCAGTCTGGCTGCCTGAGAACGGCCGGAGTGGTCTTCAGTGGAGAGACTGACAGAGCTGAACCCTTGGTGCAAATTCTGTGATGTAGAACTTAGTGTTATCTTCATTTGCCTGAAATATGCGCTGAAGCTTAGAGGCTTTAAATACCTTTAGTCACACAGGTTATGAGTAACAGGACCAGGATTTGAATCCAGGGTTTTCCGACACTATTTCCCACAGGGCAATGGAAATAGTGTTAGGTTTCAAACTCTGGGACAAATGGCTGAGGTGCCTATTTAATACATCAAAGCAGACACTGGCCTCCTGGTTCTCCCTGCATCCCTCAGTCCCTCCCTGTTACAGGGTCCTCCTGGCTTACATACCCTTCCTGCAACCTGAACACTGCAGGAGGCTGGGCTGCTCTTCCCTTTATAATCCAACCATTTTGGTTACACGCCCAGCCCACTTTGTACCTTTGGGCCTTCTGGCTATTGCTCCCAGTTCCCCTTTCTCTTCTCTCCCTTCCCCTCCCCCTTTCCCCACATGACCCAGCTCAGTCTGGTCATGTCTAGTCTGGACTCTCCCAGGTGTCCCTGCCTCTGGCCATGCTCTCCCACATAGCTACAATAAACTTTCTCCTCCACCATACCTAGGAGCAGTTGTATCCTTTCCTTTTTATTTCTTTTTGTTTTTCCTTCAGTCAAATAGAGTCTCTCTTTCAGAAACTAGCAGAGTAGAAATTCTGGGCTCCCCTCAAGAGTAAGGGAGGACAGAGATGGGAGAGGAGAGGAAGTAAGAAGACTCTGTACGAGACAAACCCTAGACTCTAAGGGTCCTGTTTCCCAGGGAACAATGAGATGCAGCAGATCTGAAGAATGTCCCCCTGTATGGTATGTATGTATATATGTATGTATGTATATATATATAATGTGTGTGTGTGTGTGTGTGTGTGTGTATGTTTGTGTGTATGTATGCTTTCATTGTTGTTGTTTTGGGAGTTTTGTTTTGCTTTTGCAGACAGAAGTAATAACATAATCAGGTTCTTCATTTGTTTGTGACTCGATGGGCCATTAGCAGTGGCCAAGGTCCTCAGTTGCAGAAGTTAGGGACTGCCTGCTGTTCATGCTACCTGCTGCTTTTTACTCGCTCTCTGGGAATGCAAGGCTTCATCCAGGCCTGGACAAGCTTCCGGCTGGGCAGTAAGACACACATGCCCAACACTGATCTGAAACAGCAGATTATGAGGAATTAACTAAATGTTTTGAACACAACATGTCAGCCTTGAGGTAAATGACTCGAGAAGATTCAACGGGGAAGCCAGACATAGAGACACACGTAGAATCCCAGCACTGGTAAGCCTGAGGCAAGAGGATCATGGGATAAGGTCAACTTTGTCCAGACAGCCAGACTCTGCCTATACCTTAGTTAGGGTTTCTATTGTTGGGAGAAACACCATGGCCAAAAGCAACTTGGGGAGGAAAGAGTTCATTTCATCTTGCAACTCTTTCAGGTCACATGCCGTGACTGAGAAAATCCAGGGCAAAAGAAACATGGAGACAGGAACTGAAGAAGGGGCCAAGGAAAAATGCTGACTGCTTTCTTGCTCCCCATGGCTTGCTCAGCCTGCATATATACCCCAGGACCACCCACAATGAGCTGGACCCTCCCACACTAATCATCAATCAAGAAAATGCCCTACAGACTTGCCCACAGGTAATCTGGGTACAGACATCCTCTCAATTTCGGTTCCTCTTTCCAGGTAACTCTAGCACTCATCAAGTTGACAAAAACAAGCAACAATAACCCCACCAACCAGGACAGTCTCAAAACAACCAAATGGTAAATAAATCCAATAAAATGTTTATATAAATTTAGACTCCACAGAGATGCTGAAGTATCCACCCAGACTTTGAGAAATGGGTGATATTTAAAAAATTCAGCCCAGTTTTCCTAAAAATACTGGCCTACTAGAAGTCAGTTTCCACCATGAAAATAGAACCATCGATGTTCCAATTCCCAGAACACATTAGCTTAATGGAGAGAATTTTCCCTATATTGAGGGCTATTTTTTTATATACATAAATTGTTCTTAAACATTGGGTGCCTGTTACCACTCATCTGCTAGTGAGTGCTCTGGGTGATGTGGAAAACAAAACAAGTGGGAATAAATGCTAATGGAAAAAACCAGGAATGTGTTTCCTTGAAAGTATTTTATGTTGTGATCATTTTCTATCTCTATTGCCGCCACCCGTGTGCGTGTAATTCGGCCTTATTTCCTTCTAGAAAACACATTCTCTGTATGAACGATGGAATTAAATGTATCAAGATTTCATGGTGTTTCACAAACAAGCAGAAGAGGAGACCCATGTGCTCTGCCATCTCATTCACTTTCAGAGCCAGTGGGAGACAGGTAGGGGGCTGTTTCTGACCTGAGAAACAGCATCACCCTAGCAGAGGTGGGAGTGAATGGTCTCATGGTGCAGCATCTGGGACCTGAGAGAACTCCAAGGTTGCCAGATGAATGCTAACCTCTAGTTCCAGATGGCCCAGAGAGCTCCACAGCCCACAATAGCTAGCTCCCTGTCCAGTGCCCCAATTCCCCACAAGACCCCCCCCTCTTCTCCATCACAAATCATTAGCTGATGCCTTTTAGGAGTTCAACCCCTGTAGCTGGTTTGCTTTGCTCCACTCCTTTTGACACTCTTTCGGTTATCCATATTTTTAAATGGGATGCTTTCCCATAATGCCTAGAGTTCTGGGTTTTCTTCAGCAATCAAGAGAGAGAAGATAATCTTCTGTCTTCCTTCTCATGACGAGAGAGCCAATAGTGACTAAGTTCTGTACGGTTCAAAGTATTCCCTTTACCATGGGCTCTCCAGTTTTTGTTACTCAAAGTGTGGTGCAGACCAGCAACAAGACTGTCACTTGGGGAAACATTGGAAAAGCAATTTCTCAGGCATCAGAATCTGTACTTGTGCAGGCCTCCTGGGGTATTTGTTTGTCTATTAGAGATCTAGAGGCCTTGACTGGCTTCCACAGTCCCAGCCCAGCCTGCTAATTACTCAACTTACTGGTGGAATCTAGCAACACCTGAGATCCCAGTCTGGCTCCCTGCTTTAGACCTAGTCCACTCTTGCAAAACACACGACTTCAGCCCTGCTCCCTTGAGCACAGTCAACTTCAAATAAGAGCCTATCTTGAACCCAGCTTTTCCCAAGGGACTACTGTACCAAATTCCAGCTCGCTCACAACTCTACCCATTGGAGGTCTCCTCCAGAACCCAAGCACTCTCCGTGCCCATCATCACAGAACCTCACACCCATCTGCTCAGTGTGTGTCCTAACGTCATTCAACTTCCCAACCCACCCCACCCCCAGCCTTCTATTGTGCCCTCTGGGACAATATGGGCAGAAAACACCCCAACACCTTCAGCGGTCCCTAAATGTGCCCCTCCTTCTGATGCCTTAACTAAAGCCTGTTCCAGACATCCCAGGCATGGCTTCAGTACAGGCTGTGTTCCTTTGATTTCCCCATAAGCCAGGGCTGATGTAAGGCAGCTCTTCTCCATCTTCCCATTCACTGCTTCCAGGCTATACATTTTCCTTACTTCTTAACTGTATGTATTCACCTGCACTTGGCACTCATGTGTACACACACACATACATACACACACACACACAGAGAGAGAGAGACAGAGACAGACAGACAGACAGAGACAGAAACAGACAGAGACAGAGAGACAGAGACAATGACAGAGAGAGACAAGAGAGAGCTCATCTCCTTAGAGATCAGTGGCTCCAGCTTTCTCCACTGTCTAACCATCCCTGTTGCTTCTACCTGGGTCAGGCCTCTACTCACCTGCCTCATCATGTCCTAACAGGGCCACCATCTCTCAAATGACTTCCAACTCCTCCTGGATGGTTTTTCAATGCCCGAGCCTCATTTTCTCCAATAATCCCTCCCTTACCTATCCCTTCAACTACCCAGATCCACAGTCACCCACCAACTTTATTGTTGCTGACGACTGCTTCACTTTTGAAGACTCTTGACTTTAAGCATCTACTTTAAAACCAACTTCTCAACCAGCCCCTTCACTCCGGGGAGAACTGTACCAGCAATCCTAAAGCTGTTTAAACCGAAGACCCCCACACTTCTTAGCCACAGCGCTCATTTACCGTTCTTTGATGGCACATGCTGGCATCATAATCATTCTCTACCAAACGCTTCTTAACTTCTTCGCCACGTCTGCCTCCTCTTGACTCACAGCGCAAGCCCTGAGCTCAGTCAGATCTGATTCGCCACTTGCTCTGAGTTGCCAGAGGAAGAAATATACACGTTCATGCAAACGGGTCTAACTTCAAATTCATAGCCAGGAATCTGGAAGAGGCGCTCGGTGTTGCCTGGCAATCCCACCGCACTCTCACAGCAAGTTCACTGGCCTATTCTTCAGAATGACTGTTTCACACCTTCTACTGTGTACTCAAACTCCTACATCCTTCCCCCCACAACACTTCCATTTTCATACAACACAGCCACAGTCCTCCCTGCACACTTGAACGCAATTAGACGGGCACTCTGAGACTGCACGGCTTACGGAAAGCCACCATCTCGGCCTTTCCTGTTGTTTCTATGGATCAAGTGTCGCTGCCCATTTCAGAAGCCACCTTTCTCTGTGGGTGTGTCCTGGACCCCATTCATCTCTCTAGCCCAAAGAACCTGCTGCTGCTCTTCTGCCTTCTGTGCTCCTCCTGTTCCTCCATCTCTCCAGAATCATTGCCTTGGACGGACAAGCTTGTTCTCAGACTCACTGCCTTCTGCACACTCAGCCTTTTCTCTCTGCAGCCATTGCTCCATTTTTCCCCCCGGATCCCTTTCACAGCAAAACTTCCTTCAAATAAAAGGTATCTCTACAGGCCCCTGTTTCTGCACCACCTCATCTTCCAACCCACCACTGCACAGACCTCCTACCAAGGCTGTCAGTGGTCACCTCTCCATTCTCACACTGCTGACTCCTCTTCAGAGTGAACACTGTTCATTCTTCTTCTCTAGAGCACTCTCTTCTCTTGGCTTTGGAAATGGCTCCCGCTCAGGGTCCACTCCCAAGTCACTGGCCCTGTGTCCAGCTCTTTGCAGGTTCCTCCAGTTTTGCTGAAACTAAGTATTCAAGTGCCTCGGGGCTCTGCCTGGGCCTCTTTCTCTTCTTTATCTACGTCCCTCACCCTTGGTAATCTATATGCAAATAACCGCTAGATCTATATTTCCAGCTTTAATCACTTCTCAGAGCTCAAGTTGCAATACGCAGTGGCTGGTTGACTTGACATCTCTACGTGGATGTCTAACAGGGCTCTCAAAATCTGCATGGGCAGAACAAAACACTTGATGCCAAAACACTCTGTTCCTAATTCATGTGCATGGGCACACACATAGACACATGCAGAGACACATACAGATGCGCACGCGCATGTGCGCACACACACACATAAGCATGTATGTGCACGCACATCTTCACTGACAAAAATCCCCAATTGCTCCCCCTACTCCATTCTTTCCAATTTCAGGAAGTGTCACCACTGCTTATTATGGCAAACCAAATGTCTAAGAGTTCTCCTTGATTTCTTCTTTTGAGCCTCTGCCCTCTCCCCCAGCCAGCTGATCAACTAAGGCTGTTGGTTCTATTCCAGAAATACATTGGAAAATGTCAATGATGACTCCATGTTTCCAGCCTGGCTGTGAGTACCTTATTCTAAGCCCCTAGCTTTTCTTAGTGGTCTGGTAGGCTGAGAAGTTGGTCTTAGAGTAAAGCAGTCTTCAAAGGTCAAGTAGCCATCAGTACCAATATGATGGAGGGTGGTGAGTGTGGATCTGGGTAGTTGAAGTGGTAGGTGAGGGAGGGATTATAGGAGAAAATGAGGCCCAGGCATTGAAAAACCATCTAGGAGGAGCTGGAAGTCACTGAGAGATGGTGGCCCTGTTAGAACATGATGAGGTAGGTGAGTAGAGGCCTAACCCAGGTAGAAGCAACAGGGATGATTAGACAGTAGAGAAAGCTGGAGTCACTGATCCAGTGTTCTCTTGCTTCCATCCTTGCATCCTTCCATCCCCGGTCCCTACACAAGAGCCAGAGATATTTGTTAAAGACGTGTATCAGATCACGTCATGTCCCTGCTTACATCCTTTTATGCTGAGAGTAAAATCTAAACCCAGGAGTTGTGATACAACTCATTCTCCCCTTCCTTCTCCAACTTCAGTCATGTCTCCCCGACTCCCACCCCATCCACTATTGGATTGACTATAGTGCTTGTCCTCCTTGGGACCCCAGAACCACTTCTTCCTTCTCTCTGAGATTCGCTGTCCCTGTGATCTGGCTGCTTCGTCAAATATAGCCAAGGCCACACAGTCTGGAGCCGACCCTGCTGTAGACAATCTCTGCTCCATACTTTCCATCCATGGTTTTCTTCTTTACTGACCATCACCCCTCACTGGATCAGAAGGCATTCATGAACAGAAGGCCTTGCCTTAATCTGTGCTGGGTTTAGCATAGCTCCTGGGGATCCAGAAGAACTCAGTAACTGTGTGTGGAGAGAAACATGAAAGAATGTTACTATAAAAAAATGCTAATCTCCAATGCTGCAGGAGTGATGTTTTGTCCACTCTGGAGAACAAAGCCTTTTTTTAAACAACCTGAGCACCTTGCTGCATTTGAATGCAAATGGCCATTTACTAATTACAAATTAGCCTTATCTGTACAAGACAGCCTCCCTGGTCATAACCTCTAGTAGTGAACACTCTGGTAGTTGGGAGTTCAGTGGTTCCTAACTTGGAAAGTTCTTTATAAAGTTTCTTTAAGTTTTTCTTTTAAAATGTTCTTTTGGTTTGCTTCTGTCCTTAATCCTAAATAAACGAAGTTTTGCTATATATCATGGTATGGATCCTTCAGACTAATAATTTGTGGTCATTCATTTATTCAACAAATGTGTATTGGGACTACACGGGAATACATAGGTGAACAGAGAGATGAGACATGAGGTCTGGCCCCAAAGAGAACCCTGTCTACTACCTAGACATGAATAAACACATTCTTGAAGTCACCAATTCATGACATGTTAATCTATGCAAACAGGGTTCAGTGCAAGGAAAAACCACAGAAAGATCCAGTATCATCTCTTCAGACCCTCATCCCAAACCTAACAGATAGGGAAGTATAGACAAGGAAACTGAGACCCAGAGAAACTGAACCCATGACTCAGTTTATACAGTGATGATAAAGGCTTTTCAGTCAATTCTGCTGCACAGACTTCCCCACTAGCATCTGCTTCCCACAGTTGTATGTCAGGGACACATGGCCTGGGACATGCCTTTCTGGTGCCTACCAGGTCACAGTGACTGCCAACATCTGACTTCATGTGCCTGGGTACTATCGCAAGAGGGTTCTCACAGCCTGGCAGTGACATGCCTGTCTCTGAGGACCATGCAACCAGCTCCTCCTCTTCTCCCCCATCAGCATCTCCTGCTTCACAGAAGGACCTCCCTCCTCTAGCAATTGGTGCAGAGACTGGTTCAAGTGTTTCAGTGAAAACCCACTCCAGATTGGGCTTGGGGTGTGGGGATGGAGACTAAGATGTGGCCCAACTCTGGAGAAACTGACCATCTGGTAGGAAAGTTGAAATATGTAGCTAGCTAAATTAGACATCGGCAAAACCTTTGTTGTTATCTGGGAGAGGTTCTCACTCTGTAGTCCAGGCTATCCTGAATTCACTATGTAGTTCAGGCTGACCTTGAACTCCAGGTGAGCCTTCTGCCTCAGTCTCCCAAATGCTTTGATTAACAGACATGAGTCACCACACGTCGCTTGATGCCAACAAATTTTGACCCTGTGATATACTAAATGCTCTATGAGGCATGAACAAATTCCATAGGGCTTCTACCTACATCATGGAAGAACCTGGGGAGTCTTCCCCAAGCTCTAAAAAGCAGGAACGATTTGATATATATGGAAAGGCAAAGGCCAGCTTGGGCATAAGCAGGAAAGTACAGATGAAGGCTTCCTGCGGCCCTTTGGGGCCTCCAGAGGGCCTAGCTGTGCTTTGGCCATGGAGAAGAGATGGGGGTCACATCTGGTTGAGCACATAAGGCAGAGTTTGTGGTGAGGATACACTGGCTCCAGAATTCGGCAGGGCTGGACCTATGGGCCATGGGAGGGAGGATCACACAGAATTTTGAGATCAGAGAATGCAGAGCCTGAGCTGAATCTCTCTTGTGTGACAGCTTTATAATCTCAGAAGCCACATCGCAGAGAGAGGAGCTGGCCTGAGCACCTTCTAATGGACAGCGTGGGAAGGAAACTAAGCAGCAGCTGCTCCTCCTGTGTCCAGGGAACCGGCAGACTGGTTGGAGAGATAAGGCCAGGATACATGCAACACTCAGTTATAATGGGAGGCAGTCCGTGACAAATGTCAGCTGGAGTGGCTTCAATTCTAGACTGCTAATGTCCAGAGAGAAATTAAACATCCAGGGAAGTTGAACAGGCTCTTGGAGAAGCTGGTAGAATCAGGCAAGAACCCCTGGATTAGACTGGAGAGAATGAGGAAGAGGGGACTGACTGGAGCTGCTCTGAGCTGTTGGAGGATACGCTGTCTCTGCTAGGGAGTGTTTCCTGCATGAGGGCCTTTACTCCCTGCCTGGTCTATCCTGGGGCATGTAAGCCCTCCCAAATAGTCCTGAACCATTTGGATAGGAAATGCCAGAGCCTTGGGCCCCTTGCGTGCTCATAGACAGTATTCAACCATGATTTAGGTGGCTGGTCTCAGCATCTCTTTTTCTTCCCAGACCCGTTGCTTAAAGTTACTTCTGAGTAATGACCCTGGCTGACCTGTTTGTACAGGATTTCTACATGTGTCTTCAGTAGATGAGTTTCTACTACCCCTGAACAGCATCTCAAGCTGGTCGAGCTCAGTTCTGTAGCCCTGCCCTGCATGGCCCTCCTGGCTGTCTCTTAACCCCCAGTGCTAGAGTACCCTGGGGTGATCCATCAAAACAGGCTCAACCTGAACTGATGGAGAGGAGCTATGAGAAAGATCAGGGCTTTACTCAAAAGTTCTGCTATCTGCAATATTCAAAAGAGATCACACAGAACCACATCAAGAAGAGTCACCTCCATGGCCCCAAACAGAGCTGTGGCCTTTCTGGCACAAGCAGACTGAATAGACATTTATGATCAACTCATGGTTAAAATGTAGCCTTACCTGGCCTGTGAAGAGCAAGATTGACACTGCATTCCACCAGGGATAGCCACACTCTCAGGAGGGAAGCAGGCAGGAAGGGGGACCCTGACAGTATCAGGAAACATATGCATTTGAAAAGCTATGGGTAGAAAAGTACCCATAGCCTGGTGGTGGTGGCTCAAGCCCTTAATCCTAGCACTCTGGAGGCAGAGCCAGGTGGATCTCTGTGAGTTCAAGGCAAGCCTGGTCTACAGAGTGAGTTCCAGGAGAGGCTCCAAAGCTACAGAGAAACCTTGTCTCAAAAACCAAACAAAACAAAAAAATCCCATAAATCTGTATACATACACGCAAACATACAGGGAGCAAGAGACACACAAAGCCGTATAGCTATAAAATACAGCAAACATACATATGTGCTCATCAACATACAGCACACACACACAAGTTCACACCTGCCCATGAAAGCTAGCTTGCACTTGAAATTCCCGGCACAGAGTGATAATGGCACCAGCAAGCCCTCTGCTTTGCAAAGGTCCATATGGAGCATCTCAGGGGAGGGCTCCCCTCCTTCTGTGCTGCGTAAGTGGTATCGTGGAGGCTCTCAAAAGATTTAAGGCCATCTTCTGCTAATGTCACCTGCCACTTGATGGTGGCAGGGTTGATCTTTGTTTATTCACCACACATTTTCTTTTGCTAAGCAACCTTGAATTGGAAACAAAAATATGTGAGGACTCTGTGATTATCCTTGGTGCTACTTCCCTTCACTTGCATTTGTCTTGCTGTTTATTCAGTGGATGGAGACCATTTATCACAAGAGGGGGTATCTAGAAGGGGGCTTCATCAGCTAAAGTGACCTTCAGCTTAGCCTCCCAGTTCCCTTGGACCCTCTCCAGTTTATCTCAGAAACCACTAAACCCCACCCCTCCCTCTCATCCTCAATTGTGTACCCATCATTCAGAGAAGAATTAGGCAATTCAATTGCATACCTAGCTGCTTGGTCAAATACCCACCTTCCAATTGAAAGAGGGTGGCTAGGTTGGAGCTAAGGTAATAAAACCCAGGTTATGCCTGTAAATGTGACTAGTTATTAATAGCATCCTATACCAGGGAATTATCACAGTGACATTAATTGATAAGCAACTTGAAAACTCTATGGCTCATTAACAATCAGTCTATTTAGCTGGACGGTGGTGGCGCACGCCTTTAATCCCAGCACTTGGGAAGCAGAGGCGGGTGGATCTCTATGAGTTTGAGGACAGCCTGGTCTACAGCGCGAGTTCCAGGACAGCTAGAGCAACACAGAGAAAACGTGTCTTGAAAAAAAACAAAACAAAACCACAACAACAAAAACCAGTCTTTTTGCTCTTAAGACTATGGGCAGGTTAGGATTGGCTATCGAAGAGGGATCTGCTGATTTAGCTTTACTCAAAAAAAAATAAATAAATAAATAAAAAACCTCACAAATCACAAGTCTGCTGCTGCTCCATGAGGCTCTCACTCTCCTTGAACTGGCAGGCTGACTAGACATGCTTTTATCATTGACATAAGAGGATAACAAGAGCTCACGCTTCGCAGTGCAAGCTCACGTTGTGTCCCCTAATAGCCCATCCCTCCAGGTGATAGTCACAGCTAATCCCAGCATCAATGACACACAGAAGTCTATTCTATTCACCGCAGGAGGAGATGAGGGACAAATATTAGCTAAACAATAACACAAACCAGGGTCACCAGACTCAGGAGACCCTTTAAACAAAGAACCACGTAATAAATGTCTTATGTTTTGTAGACCATAAGGTCTCTGTTCATAATTACTCGGCTCTACTGCTAGACTTGTAAACAAGTGGGCGTGACATTGACCAAAACTGGCTCAGGATGCTGGTCACTCTCCAAAGTGACTTGGTTTGGATGGTGGGTTACATGATCATTCCTTAGAGTGTCTCCATGGATGGTCCTGGACAAACCTCATCAGTGTAACTCGGAAGAGAAAGAGTGTGTACATATTATACATACAGACCCCCAGTGCTGCCTCCAGCCCCCCAGCCTGACCTATAGAGTCTAGGAAATGGTGCCCACATCTCCAGAGGTTTAGCAAACCCTTCTTGGGAATCAGATACACAGTATTAATTGATTAACCTTAGACTAGATGACCTTGAAGACCCCAGAATTTCCCAAACTTGAGGAAGTCCATGTTTGTTCTGAAAGTTCCTTTAGAGATATTTTTAAATAATTATGTATATGCAAGTATGTGTATCTGTATGTGGGTTTGTGCTCATGGGTACAGGTGCCCCCAGAGGTCAGAGGAGGGCATCAGATCCTCTGGAGCTGGAATTACATGACTACACATAGTTGTAAGCTTCCTGTTGAACAGTGAGAACCAAACTTGAGTCCTCTGAGTACTCAGTATATTCTCTAACCACTGATTTAGCTTTACTCAAAAAAAAAAAAAAAAAACTCACAAATCACAAGTCTGCTGCTGCTCCATGAGGCTCTCATTCTCGCCAGCCTTTTTAAAGGTCCTTTAAGACAAGGGTCTCAGCTCTCTGTTTTGGCATACATTATTAACCTTGCCTTTTTCTTCACACACCTGTCTACCCAAAGGCTGAGGCTGGGACACACAGGGCTTACAACACACTTTCTAGGGTTTCAAGGTCATGAGCTCAAACCGGGACCCACTAGGGGTGGGTTCTTTCTTCAGTAATGCATCCCAGGCACCTCATGAGCCCCATCTGACCTTAGGCCAGACCTGTTCAGACAAACGCGCATCCATGGTCATGCTCACTCAGGCACAGGCTCTTCTCACATCTCCCCATCCCAGCACACACACTCAGGGCTGCAGAGCTGACTAAAGAGTGAGGCAAGAGCCTCCCCTGTAGTCTACTTGAAACATCATAAACGCCTCCCTCTACAGCATCATTGACAACCTAGGTACTTGTCTAGGCATTAGTTCCTCCAAATCTTAGGAAGTTTCACTCTGACAGTCCCCTCCCACAAAACCCAAGCACACTTCACAGAAGTCATGCCTGAAATGTTAGTATTAGGCTAATGGAAAGCTAGCCAACTTCAAGACCCAAAGGAAGAAAAAAAAGATGTAATGCTAGTACTAGAGAGTACAGCATTCAAAGGGTCTTGTTAGGGCACTTCCTGTATGTCATTCATTAGCCTAAGTGCTAGGGAAAAAAGTATCCAACAGGTACAGTGGATTTCCTGGTTAATTAAGAACTCTCTGGGGGAAAAAAAAAAAAAACAATTACCATTCTTGCTATGCACTGGAGAAAACCAACACTCTGACAGATTGAGAGCAGCCCCTGACGATGATCCATTTCCAATTTCTTGGGGTCTTTCCCTTTCTGATTCGCACTAGCTTCCAGGCATTGCCTCCTGGTCTCCAGGGAATCCAAGGCGTCTCTCTAGCAATTGATTTAGCAGCATAGACCTCCATAAAGCACAGCACACAGAGAGCAAAGGTGACCTGTGGTTTTTTGTTTTGTTTTGTTTTGTTTTTTAATCTTGCTCTGATTTTTAGCGTTGCTGACATTTCCATATTTGTGGCATTTGGTTATGTGTTAGGCATTTAAGATGCGTTTATGATATTAACCTTTTTAGAGGGGCCACTTTTTAAAGCAGTCATCCTTGCCTGCTTAAAATGCAACTCTGAATGTTACCTGCAGTCCTAGCAGCTGGAGTTAATGGGTCAAAGCTCTGAAATGCAGAGATGAGTGGGAGGGGCCAAGGGAGGAAGGGCTCTGCTAACGAATGACCTCCAGCAAAACACCAGATACCCACCCAAGTGTCACCACCGCCAAGTGGGGCTCTGGCTCTTCCTCCTGCAGCTAAACCCACGTCAGGAGCCAGAGAAAGAGGGGTCAGTCCTGCCATGAGGGGAGGAAGACACCCCTAATTTTCTCAGGGCTCAGCACTGAAGTCAACCTTTTCTCTTCACCACTCCCCCCAATCCAGTATCCGCACAGATGTTTAAAATGGCTCTTTAAAATACAAATGATCCCAAGCAACTTTTCCAGGGACACAGCAGAGGTCAGCAAAAATATGGTCCATGGGTCAAATACAGCTGTGTTTGTCTTTGTGAATAAAGCTTGATTGGAACACAGCCTTTCCTATTCATTTGTGCATCACCAAGGACTGTTTTGTTCATCTTCGATGCTTCAAGACAGTATCGTACTCTGTAGCCCAGGCTAGCCTACTACTTACTATGTAGCCCAGGCTGCTCTCAAACCTCAAACTCATAGTAATTCTTCTGCATCAGTCTCTCAGGAGATCTGGGATTACACCCAGGAGCGACCACACCCTAGTACGGGCTTTCAAGGCAGCAGAACTGTATAGGCCACACACACCACACAACCAGAACATTTCCAAAAACTCCTGCTGACTATAACCCATAGGAATAGAACTCTAGCCTATCAGCAGGAGCTCAAAGACCTTGGAGGGCCTGGCCTTGCCACCACATCTCCTCCAGAGGTGTACTCTGCCCTACAATGCTGTGCCCTAGCCCATAGTCCCTTAACCTCTTTATCATTATTCCCCACTAGAGAAAAGGTTTGTGTGGGTTGTTTTTTTTTTAATTTTCAAAAGTGTTTTGGTAAGGGGAAAAAAAAAACATAATGTAAAATTTTCCATCTTGACCATTTCTATGTGCACAGTTGAGTAGTGCTAAATATATTCACATGTTACATAACCAATTTACAGAACCTTTTAATCAACCCAAACTAACGCTGTGTATCTATTAAACACCAGCTCTCCCTCTAGCCCCTGGCACTGCCATTTGCGTTCTGTTTCTATGGATTTGGTAAATCTAGATGCTTCACATCATGGAATCACACTGGACTTTTTGTGACTGGCTCCTAAATGGATTACCTAGCATAGTGTGTGTGTGTGTGTGTGTGTGTGTGTGTGTGTGTGTGTGTGTACAAATGCACAAGTGTGCTGTGTAGATACACTACCCCATGCATGCCCACATACAGGCCAGGAGCTAACACTGGGTCTCCTCCATCATTCTCTATCTTACTCTTTGAGACCGTGTCTCTCACTAAACCTGTAACATACTATGGCCAGTGACAGCCCAGGATATGTTTGGTTTCTCTCTCCACTCTCTTGCCCTAGTACTGTGGTCACAATTTCCACAGTGTCTGGCTTTCTTACATAGGTTATAGGGACTGAATTTAGGTCCCTGTGCTTGCAAGGCAACCATTTTACCAACTGGATCTATCTTATCTCTCCACCACTGTAATATTTTAAATCTTTTCCCCTCTTACCCAAGACCCATGCATTGCCTTCCATTGAGGATGCTTGAGCTACATGCATCTGTGACCCCGCCCACATAAAACCCTTGTCCCTTCTTACCCCTGGGATTTGCATGCTGTTACATCTTCCCAGAATTCCTTTCCCCCCACGTCTTCCAGCTGCACCCCCGGATATCAGTTCTTCTGGGAAGCCATCGCAGAGTCTCCTGCTTATACTCTCTCCCCCACACCCTGAGCTCCACTGTGATATGCCACATACAAATCACAGGATGCTCCCTTCTCCTTTCTCACCCAAAACTCCACGAGAGCCTGAGGAAAGGTTCTCTTTGCCTTTCCAGAACATCTCAGGTTTCCAGAACATTTCATCACTGTTCCCTTCACTCTGTGTGGTGCCAGGAGCAGTGGATCCCCCAGAAAATCTTACCACATGGATTTGTCTCAACTCACAGGAATGCCAAGAGCATGCCTAGCCTCTGTGACCAAGTGAGGGAAATGAGGCTCAGGAAAGTCCAGAGGTCTTCTGGATTTCTGTCCCAGGTCACATGACTCAGAGGAAGCATGTGTAGCAAGCTCTTTGGAGTGAAACCAGTCAAGGTTCATCTGGATCCAGCTATTAGCTGCTGCATGCCTTTGAGCAATAGCATTCCTGAGAGCCTCAGGTTCCACACCTGTACAACATAGAGCCATGGCGAGGGACCCATGAGTGGGTTTGTATAAAAGAACTCAGGCAGCACCCCAAAATGGCGGGCATTTCTAATCTGTTTTGTGTGTGTGTGTGTGTGTGTGTGTGTGTGTGTGTGTGTGCACACGCGTGCGTGTGCGCGCGCGCGCCTGTGCATGTGCATGTGTCTGTGGAGGCTGGTGGAACCTCAGCTTTCATCTTCAGGAACATCATTCACCTTCTTTGAGACAAGGTCTCTTATTGGCCTGGCACTCACCAATTAGGCTAGACTGGCTGTCCAGTGAGCTGAGCCCCCATTGCTAATCTAATTAACAATGGAGCTGGAGTTTGCACTTGGAGCTCCTAGACTGGATAGCTCCATCTGTGCTACATCACTAGGTGCCGTGGCGCTCACATGCACCGGAAACAGAGTCAGGCCGCCAGATTCCACAGACCACTTTTCATCCTGGTCTCCAAGAGCAGGCAAGGCATCTCAGGAGCACACGGCCAGGAACCCAGATTAGAAGAAAGGAGGGTGGAAATTCTCGGGAAGATATTTCCATTCAGTCCTGGCAGCCTGATGAATCACCCTCCTCTGCTCTAGGAATATTTCTGTCTGAAGACCAAGGCCATTTGTGTGGATTGAGAGCCTGCCCTGCCCCTCTGGGGCTGGGGCACGGTGACAAATCTGACTGCTGAGTTCCTGTCTGTATCAGTCGACTGAAGCCCTGCTACCTTCTGTCTCAGCAAATGGACCTGGCTTTGCCCCTGGGAAATGCCATTCGCTCACCAGGAAGTTCAATTTCTTTTCTGGGCCTCTCTGTCCCCATTGTGAGAGGTACCCACGATACCTCGAGCACAACCTTTGGGAGATGGCCCACCTGGACCACTAAGGAGCTCTCACACTCCCTGGCGTGGAGAAGTCACTCACTCATGTCGTCCTCTCCTCCAGGACTAGTAAAAGGCAGCTCCCTCAGGTGCAAAGTTTAAAGTGTGACAAAGCTTTCAGTAGCCAAGATGAAGAACATTTGAATGTGATACTTTTTTTCAAAGAAAAATCACAACTACAGCTGGGGATACAGCAGAGTTGTTAAAGTGCTGGCCTAGACTAAACGGAGCCCTGGGTTTGATCCCCAGCACTTCATAAAATTGGCCATGTTGGAGCACACCTGTTATCCGAGCACTCAGGAGGTAAAGAAAGAAGGATCAGAAGTTCAAGGCCATCCTCAGCTACATAGCAAGTTCAAGGGCAGTTTAGGCTACATTAGACTCTGTCTCAATTAATAAAAACTGGAAACAACTGGAGATGATCATATTCAGTGAATTAAGCCCGTCTGAGAAGGACAAATATCGTATGTTTTCTCTCATTTGTGGCTCTGAGATTTTATAGAGATTCATAAAATCGTGTGTGTATGTAAGACATGAAGGAGTAAGTGAAACTACCTAGGGAGACAGAGGGAACTAATGAGAGGCTGGGGAAAGAAATGGTAAGGGAGGGAGCAGGGGGAATATATTCAATGTACAATATGTATTTTCTTAAATGGTTTTATGCAGCATAGTACCGTGTATAGTGAATATATACAATGATGGTTTCAAAAATAAAAATCCATGTTGAAAGGAAATCTTCGGTGCTCAAAAACTGCCTTCGATAAAGACAGCATCAGTGGTCTGGACCAGCATCTTCAGGCTCCCATATGGTTAGCATGACCCCTCTCCGGCCTCAGATGAAGATTCTGCAGAACCAGTAACCCACTAGAGACACAGTGGCTACATGTTATGTTCAAAGCCATCCAGAGAGCCCAGATGACCCCAAAAATAGTGTGGGACAGTCCCGGGAGGCTGAGCTAGGCCTGGGACTCTCCAGAATGATCTGACCTTGTCCCACACTCCATGGGATGGAGTGATGAGCAGCTCGTACAGAGAATCATCTCCCTCCCTTCTGGAAACCTGTACTGGAAGAGGTGCAAACATGCAGACTAGTCAGTCCTAAGGTTTGAGTGGAATGGACCCAGAGGAACTCCGGGGCAGTCCTTGGGAAAGACGCTACTGTTTGGGGCTTATTTGATACCTTCCACTGGGAATCCCAGGCTCACTCTGATCCAGCAGAAGGCACTTTATTGTTAAGGTTTCCCCATCTTGCACTGCTGAGCTCAGCCTTGACTTCTACCTCTGCCCCTTTCAAGGGAATCTCACCTTTTTCCTCTGCCCCTTCCCCACTGTGTACCTAGGCCCCTCCAGCCTAGGTCCTTCCTTTGTGTCTTGTTTCCTACCTGCAAACTCTTTTCAAACCCTGAGGGTCTTTTCCCATGATCACGACCAGGCCACCTGACCCCACTGCTCCTACAAGCAAGTTCACACCGTGTATGTGGCGTGCGTGGTTTATCACCATCTCGCCATAATCTCTTCTGATCCTCGTGTCTCTCCCAACCCTGGCACAATCAAAGGTCCCAGGATTCCCAGCACTGTGTCCCTCTGTGGCTAAGGCCTCTCTCTCTACCCACTCCCTGTTCTCTTCCTGGGAATTTGTTAATCATCCCTAGACAGTGATGTCACGCAAATGTCACCTTTATTCAAAGAATGTTCTGTGACTTAGCATCTTTCTATTTTGTAAATTTCTAATTTCTGTGTAGCCTTGTGTCTCTGGCTTGGGAACCAGAGGATAAACTGTGGGGTCCTTGGGAACTGAGCCTCACTCGCCCCTGTGTCCCTGAGTAAGTGACTGGGCATCCTCACATTGGTGCGCATGGGTCAGTATCATCTCAACCCCCGTAATGCCTTTGCTTGGACCTGAATCTGCTACCTGCTTGTCCTCTGTGATGGCAACCATGGGGAACCTCCCTTTTCCTTCACAGTCCTTCAGAAGTTTAGGTTCTCCTGGATGTTACGGATTTACCAACCACTCTCCAACACCTTAAGATCTAGCCTGAAGCACTAGAAAATGCCCAGACTCTGAAGCCCATCGTAGGGGTTTGAAACTTGTCATCCAAACTTGATCTCTTTAGTAGCCTGGGCTGCTTAGACCATGTAAGCCGCAGTGCAGTCTTTTCCATCCAGCGGCAGGTAGGTGGAGACGTCCTCACCGCTACTTTATGAGAATTAGCTTGAATGGATCCTGTGTTGTTGGCCCACACACAGGAGGCACTCCAGCCCCCTCGGCCTCCATTACTGTCATCAACTCTGTATCCTCCAGTTAGAATGGCATAGCCATCATTTCACCCTGGGTTTGTTTTCAGCTTTTAGCGGTTTGAATGCATCTCATTTCTGGAGATTTTAGGCATCTGGCAATTACCATTTTACCTGGATGTTAGTAGTGATATTAGCCTAACTGCTTGCATTTATATTTTTCCCATCAGTGGGTTCTCACAGTTTAATGTAAAAGGGGATAATAGACCTATCTTCTTTGAATCCAGCTGCCAATTTGGCTCACATTACACTGGTTTACAGACTTTGGGGACTAGCAAATAACCGTCAGCCCCAAGTTCTCCAAGTAATGAGTCAATCCTGACTTATTATTATCTCCTAATAGTTTACACTGTATTATTCCGTAATTACTTCGTGAATCACACTGACAGCCCGTGTGTTTGTAGCTCGCCTGCCTTCTTCTTCCATCTTCCGCCGAGAGCGCCATTACTCTTTCACTTGCCCCAGGAAGGCGACCCCCATCACCTGCTGAATACACAGGACCCTTTGTGGGTCGTTGTCAGAGAGGATGACACATGAGCCACCATGAGCTTGGGTTGGGGTGCTCCTCTGGAGAGGAGAAGCCGTTGTTTGCATTCTAATAACCCTTCCTCACTGCACTGGCCACCTTGCTTTTCTGATGAGGGCTAAACATCCCCTGTATGTGGAAATCCCCTTTAGTTAAACTGACCAGTGGAGTCTATTGGGGACAAGTTGTGTGGCTCTGATCACAGGTTAGAATTGGGACCCAGCCCAAAAATATGATTCTGTCTTCCAGGACAACTTCACATCTGTAGTTCCCACAGACAAAGCAGGAAAAGGGGCAAACTGAGTCACACAGGGGAAGTGCACCAGCTTTGGAGCCAGGAAGACCCACATTTGAACCCCATCAGTGTCTTTCATTCCTTTAGTGTCTTCACTTGTGAGCCTCAGTTTTATCATCTACAAAATGGGTACATTAGCACCTCTCTCATAAAGTGCCTCTGCTAATGCTTCTCCCTCTGAGTTTATTTTAGAATAAGGAAAAGAAACAAATTCCCCTTTAAGAGTCTGTAGGCTCTGGAAGTCTGTAGGGTTTCAACTTAGTTTCAAACCCTGAAACAAGGGTCCTCCGTGCCAAGGAGACTGGGACATAATTGCATTTGTGAGACACTTAATTTCAGACTTAGAGCAACTGAGCAGTGTCCTTGTCTGGCTCCTTCCTGGGGACGTTGAATGCCTGCATTTTGCAACTCCAGGCTGAAGAAAGGGTTTGTTGTGCCAACACCAATGAAGAAGGGTCTTCCTCACAAACCCGCCTTTTGTTTAAGGAGCTTCCCCAGCCCGAGGCTCTAGGAAAGGACTCTCCAAATTGTCAGAAAGGAAGCATTAGCGTGTAAAATGCAAATCTGCCCCTGGCAGAGAGGAGCCTTCCTACCCACAATCCTCCTCGGCTACCCGCCCCCCAAGAGCCTATGAGCGTCACTGAATGAATGATGTTTCTAACAACATGCAAAACTTTTTAATTGCTTCTTAACGATTTTCGTCCTTAACATTAGTTATTTGAACAAGGCTTATTTTATTGTGAAAGTAGCATGAGCTCAAGAAGGAAAGAGAGCATTCACATCATCAACTCACCAGAAAATAACGGTGGCGCTTTAGACTTCTTCGCGAATATTCTTGCTGTCATTTTGTTGTGCTGAGGTATTTTCACCTAGTTATAATTCTGCATCCGCAATTTTGATTCTATCTTTTTCCCTTTCATGTTTTAATATAAAATGTCCCCTGCCCCGGTGACTCTCTGATATTCTTTTAACCAACTGTGTGATTCCCCGACTCCCTAGACTGGGCTCAACCCCTGTAATTGCTGCATGACCACAGAATGTCTGGGTTGTGTCCAATTATTTCATAGTAGAAATAAGACACTGATAAGCATCTCTGGGTATGAAGCCGTCTCCACAGTTGAGGTTGTTTGCTTAGAAAATTACCTGGTCAAAAGAAGTGGATAGTTTCTTATTTCTCCTAATCCACATCATCAAATAATTTCTTCAAGACATTTTTCATCTTAAAAACAACTGAACAAAAAAAGGAGTATGAAGACAGAGGAGCTGCTTTCCAGCACCCTGGAAAGGCAGGCTCCTAAAAACTTCTTTACAATCTGATCCATCCCTTCATAAGGAGACAGTAGAAATTTGAGAGACCAAGTATTGACCTGAGTGAATGTGTGCATGTGCTTGTGTGTGTGTGTGTGTGTGTGTGTGTGTGTCTGTGTGTCTGTGTGTGTCTGTGTGCATGAACACTGTGGGTGGGTATATATGCATGTGCATTTAGAAGTCAGAGATCAATGTTTCATATCAGTTTACTCTCTGTCTTATATTTTGAGATAGGATCTCTCATTGAACCCAGAGCTTGCAGATTAGGTAAGAGTGGCTGCCTTTAATCCCAGCACTCGGGAGGCAGAGCCAGGCGGATCTCTGTGAGTTCGAGGCCAGCCTGGTCTCCAAAGCAAGTTCCAGGAAAGGCGCAAAGCTACACAGAGAAACCCTGTCTCGAAAAACAAAAAAAAAAAGAGTGGCTGGCCAACAGGCCCCAGGGGTCCCCCTGTCTCTACCTCCCGGTCCAGGCACAGTACAGTACCCTGTTCTCACACCGGTTCTGGAGATTGAACTCAGATCCTTGAGCTTCCATGGCAAACACCTTACTCACTGAGCCATCTCCCCAGCCCCAAGGATTGGTCATTGGCAACTGAACAGAGAATATATATAGGTAATAAAATAGATTGATGCCCAGAAGGCCACAAAAATTCAGTAAGAGAAAAATCTCCCCTGGGCATGGTTTTACAATCCCTCTACCAAGATGAAGTTTGGGGAGGAGAAACAGCCAGAGGATGTGACTCAGCCAGAGCTGTTCAGTCACCGCAGCCACCAGCCCTGCGTGACCACCAAGCACTTGTAATGTGATAGGTCCAAACTGTGATGGATGTCTGAGAGCATAAAAGGCATGCCGTATTCCAAAGACGCAACACATGGATAAATAATACACCAGGAGTGCCTCATGGATTACACTTACGTTTATGACACAAAGAATGATACTTTATCTCTCTTGAGTTGGATACATACATCTTGAAAATTAATTTTATTGGTTCCTTCTCTAAAAAGTAAGGTGACTGGACGATGGGGAACCACATGTATATCTTGTATTTCCTCTGACAGCATCTGTGGGAAGCTACTGTGGCATTTGTCTACCTCACACTAAGGATGGAGTCAGGGGCAAGGTGAACTTCAGGTCACCAAGGGCTTAGACAAGGAAACTACCACTTAGTCACAGGGGACCATCTTGGGGTGTAAAGACCGTCTGCCGGCACAGGTGGAATTTTAACAGTGTTCATTGTATGCCAGCATCACATGGTAGGTTTTAGTTTTCTTTTTCTTTTTTTTTCTTTTTTCTTTTTTTTTTTTTTTGGAAGAGAGTGCACTCATGTTGGGTGGGTTAAGTATGTGTGTGAGTGCCAGAAATCAACTTCAATGTCCACCTTGTTTGTATGAGACAAGGTGTCTTGCTGGCTTCCATTGATCATTTTGGCTAGATGAGCTGGCTCCTGAGTGCCAAGGATCTACCTGCCTGTGTCAGCACCCCAGCACTGAGTATACCCAGGGAATGGTGGTGCTTTTTAAAAATTTGTAACCTTGATTTGGTGGATGGCAGTCAGGTCCTCATGCTTGCAAGGTAAACACTCTTCCAACAGAGCCATCTCCCCAGCACCAGCTGATGGATGTTGAAAGGCACTGATGTGCTATGCTCTGGGAGGCCAGGATCCTCATTCAGATAGCCCGCTTATAATCCTGAAACTCCACAGGTGGTCCTAACATGTAGGCAAGATTAGAACTGGCTATCCAAAGGAAGTGTCTACTTCAATCCTGTCTCTACTGCCTATTCACACAAAGACCCTGGATGAATATCTGCCTTCTCCATTCTCTATTTTCCCATCAAAGGACTAGTTTGAGGACCAAATGATATTTGTTACCTGTGGAAAAGTATCTAACAGGTTATCTAGTCCACAGGCATTGCATAATAAATACTACTGTTCTAGCTTATGGGTTGTGAATTGCTCCTGCCTGGCTTGACAAAGGACCCATTAGTCAACATGACTTGCATGGGAATGCAGACCACTGAAGGTAGCAAAATGAAAACATGCCTTTTCCACAACTTTCCTTCGGTTCAGCCCCTTTGGTGTTTCAGAAATTAATTATTCAGAAACTAAGGCAGCGCCCAGCTGAATAAATCTGAGATATCTATGAATCTAAAGGTATACAAGAGTTCTGATTTTAGAAGCAAAGTCACAGGCCGAAGACTGACTCCATCTACTCCATGGCTTTGAATGAACATCTTCAATATTCTGAGCCTTATTGTTCTTATCTGGACAATGAAGACAAGAACAATTTCTATTTTAATAGTATCGTAAAAAGGAATACAAGAGAAAACCCACCCAGTATATAATGGGACAAAATAATGTTAGTATCATATCTAAGTAAGCTCAGATTTCTGTCCCTGAGTGCTGAGCAAGTCATGGATGCTCATGAATCCCAGAATTCTTGGTGATAACATGAAGCAGTTGAACCCACAGGTCTCCTATGAGTCTATCCCTATGAACTAACACTTATGAAAAAAAAAAAAAGACGCCCATACACCTGGAGAGAATAAAGTGTCAACTCAGGAAAGGGAATAGAAGCACCTTCTCTGTGTGGTACAGAGAAGGACTACGGCACAGCTGGGCAGAAAGGATGGGAAGAGAATGGGCTCAGAGCCACAGGGAAGGCCTGTGTGCCAAGTTAGATGCCATGTGCTCTGACCCAATGATGAAATTGCCTGGGCCTCTGCTTCCTCATCTGCAAAGTGGACTCAATGCAGTCGAGCCCCAGGGGGTCATGAAGACTCATCTGGAAGGAGTACAGGTGTATGAAGCCTGGCTCACAGCATGTAGACTCTGTTCTCCAGAGCCTGGCTGCTGGTCTCCAAGGTCTGCCTTCAGCCCTGCCAGAGGCCACATATCCAGAATCATGTGAATGCAGAGTGAGTTGGGGTCCCAGGTCAGACCCAAGGCTCCTCCAGCAGACTCAGACCTCTTAGTCCTGTAGAGGCAAAAGTTCCTTCCCTCAAAATTAGCATGCATGTACACACACACACACACACACACACACACACACACACACACACACACATGAGTCTCTGGAGCGCAGAGGATGAGAGCTGGTGCCTTCTCCCCTCCTAGAACATTGTGTCTCCTCCTCACCTTTGGAGTCATTTTCTTCCCAGGAGGAGAAGACAGTTCAATTGTGTTCATACTGCACTTCTGGACAGTTCCATATGCTGAGTGTCTCTGTCTCCATAAGCCTGCAAGGCCAGGGTGATGACCAGCAATGTGACTGTGGAAACATTGGGACCTGGGGATCCTGATTAGATTATCCTGATTGTCCCAGGTTGAAGGACAGCTAAGGACACAGCCAAGATTTGAACTCAAGTTCTCTTGCACTGGGTTTGTTAATTAAAATCAAATACTCCTAAAAAGGATGGTGGCAACGTGGCTAGAAATAAGGACCAGGATCCATTGGTCGTGTGATGAGCTTTTCCATCTTGGCCATGCCACCCCTAAAATTTGGGCCTTATTTATCACATTTGTAAAATATGAGTTTTTCCCAAATGACTCCTGTAATTGCTTCTAGATGTGAGCAGTTGTGACTGGGAGACCGGGTCCTGCACCTGTTCGCCTAGGCCTGCTCATCACCTACAGCTTCTGTCCCTGCTCACATGACAGCCTTATAGTAGATGACCCTCTCAGCCAAGGAGGCACCAATAACCAAATCATGCTAAAGGCTGCTTTCAGCCAGCACCTAGACCCTTCTGCACCCCTGATCCCAAACACCCCATAAAGTGAGTCCCAGCACCCCAATCCCACCAAAGAAGAAGCTGGGGCCCTAAGAGACAAACAGATCCTCACCATCACTCCACCCATAAATGAAACATTGGGGTTCAGACTTACACCTCCTTCATCACCCCCCTCACCTCACCATTCAGATAGTCTTTTCTTACATTCTAGGTTTGCTCCCTGCCTCTTAGGACAGTTTATTTTTGCAGTGAGGAAAGCTCTTGGACAGTCAAAGACCCAAGCTGGGGGAGGAGTTCTCCCAGAGCTCCAGGAAAAAAAAGGAAATCAAGCAAGAAGAGATAAGTGTCTGGGAACACTCAGATTCACACCATCTCTATCATTAGCAGGGCATCTCCAGGAGACTATACATATATTTATGCATATATCCATATCCATTGGTTAGTATCACAGGGTTTGCTGAATTTCTATTTTTAAAAATTCCATAAACAACAACTGTTCTGAAGAAAAACAATGGCAAGTGCTTTCTTTTCAGTTCTTTAGCCTGATTCTTTTTGCTTCACGAGAAAAGGAAGAGAAAAACCAGCAGGAAAATAAGAGTGGTTGAGGGGGACTCTCAAGAGAGAATAAGGACCGGACAGTGGTGGCGCACGCCTTTGATCCCAGCACTCAGGAGGCAGAGGCAGGGGGATCTCTGTGAGTTTGAGGCCAGCGTGGTCTACACAACGAGATCCAGGACAGGCACCAAAACTACACAGAGAAATCCTGTCTTGAAAAAACAAGAGAGAGAGAGAGAGAGAGAGAGAGAGAGAGAGAGAGAGAGAGAGAGAGAGAAAGAGAGAAAGAGAGAAAGAGAGAAAGAGAGAAAGAGAGAGAAGGGGGGAATGGGGGTCTTGTGTCCTCCTAAGACACTGTGTCTCAACATAGAAACTGGGTCACTGGAAGCAGTGGTAGTGCAGGTGGTGGGGGCTGGGTCCCAAGGCATACAGCATCCTGATAATCCCAGAAGAGGATAGAGGTGAGAAGAAAAAAAATGGGTAGGGAAGGAGAAAATACAAGACCTACACTTAGGATTCTGGGTAGTTTCCTTTGACTCTTGGTCCTCAATACAGCCCAGGCTCCTTCACCAACCTGCTGCTGCCTGATCAGCACCATGGCCAGCGTCCCTCCGGTTGACTGCTATTGGAAACAGACTTCCCACCTTCCTGGTTCACTGTGCCCAGACCAACCAGGTGCCCTTTGTAGCATGCCAAAATGCCATTTCGGGAGGTTGTCCTTCAACTCCGGCTCATTTCCTGTTCCCATTCACTCTCTAAACCTGCTGTAGCAAAGTAGCATAAGCTAAATGGCTTCAAAATAAGTATTTTTTTTTTCTGAGACAGAGTTTCTCGGCATAGCTTTGGAGTCTTTCCTGGAACTTACTCTGTAGCCCAGGCTGGCCTTGAACTCACAGAGATCCACCTATGGCTTCAAAATAAGTGGGACTGGCACCCAGCCCTCCAAGAGCTCAGTAGAGTAGATGATATGGCAAGAAAATAGACAATTACCCTCAGTACAGATCATGCTGTACTACAAGCACGTGAACTACAAATCTGTAAGAAAGGGCCCATATTCCTGAGGCTACGGTGAGGGTGTCACTGTATGAGGGCTGAATTGTGCTATAACAACTATTCTCCCTTACCTGTAATAGTATTTTCTGTTTGCTCCCTGTGGTCATCCGTGGTCTGAACATAGTAAATGGAAAATTTCAGAAATGAATAAATTCCTAAGTTTTAATTGTGTACTATTCTGAGTGGCATGCTGAAAATCTCATGTCTCCCAGCTCCATCCTGACCTGGATGTCAATCTACTGTGCATGCTTGCTAGATACACCACTTTCCCACTGCTCTGTTCCTGCCTTAGTCAGCAGACATACTATCATAGAATCCTAGTGCTGTGTGTTCCAATGGCCCCTGTTTCACTCAATAACTCCAAATGGGGAAGGTAGTAATGCTGGGAACTTGAATATGACAAAGAAAAACCCTAAAATTCTTTTAACTGAAAATTCTTGACTTTATGAGAAAAGAAAAAAAATGACATATGCTAAGGCTGCTAGATCTGTGGTCATAACAACACTTCTGGGACTGAAGACATGGCTCAGAAGTTAAGGGAACATACTGCTATTCCAAAAGACTGGGGTTCAGTTCCCAACACCCATGTCAGGTGGCTCCCAACTGCCTGTAACTTAGCTCCAAGAAATCAAATGCCCTCTCCTAGCATCCATGGGGCATGCGTGCATACACATGCATACACACACACACACACACACACACACACACACACACACACATACACACACACACACACACACACACACACAAATAAGTTAAAAGATTGATGGAAAGGAAGAGGTGCTGTGGGATGTTCTGTATGTTAAATGTGTTGCTCTGATTGGTTAATAAATAAAACACTGATTGGCCAGTGGCCAGGCAGGAAGTATAGGTGGGACAAGGAGAGAGGAGAATTCTGGGAGAAGGAAGGCTGAGACAGAGATGCTGCCAGCCGCCATGATGAGAAGCAGATGTTAAGATACCGGTAAGCCATGAGCCATGTGGCAACTTATAGATTAATAGAAATGGGTTGATTTAAGATATAAGAACAGTTAGCAAGAAGCCTGCCATGGCCATACAGTTTATAAATAATATAAGTCTCTGTGTGTTTACTTGGTTAGGTCTGAGTGACTTCAGGACTGGCGGGTGAGAGAGATTTGTCCTGACTGTGGGCCAGGCAGGACCAGGAAAACTCCAGCTACAAAGAGGGGGCACATGAGAAAGGAACCACGTGATATGTAGGATAGTAGAGGGATTGTGGGTAACACTTGGGGAGATGATCTGTTGACCTTTCAGCTAGCAGGAAGGCCTGGTGAACAACATTGGAAGGTAAATCTGAAAGAGATGGCAGGAGATACTAAGATGATTGACTTGGTGACCATAGGTCTTGGCTTTGTCATATAGACAGTGAGAAGTGTACTCGAGCTGGGGCAAGTGCTTGGGAGATCAGTGAAAGGTTGAAAGTCACTGTCATGTTTCAGGTGTAAGGAAATGGGATCTTCCCCTGGGTGGTGTTGGGAATGGGGTGGAGACAGTTGCCAGGACTCCAGGGTGGGCTGTAGCACTGTGGGTGAGGCAGGAAACTGTTGGAAGTCCCTGTGGGATATTCTTAGGGAGGACAGGACTCTTTGAGGGGATGCTGGTCTGCAGTTTCCCAGGTCTACCCCGTTTTGGGAGTTGCTGCTTTTTCTCCAGGGAATAGGATGCTTAGGTTGAGAAATGCACACTTAGCAGCGGCCTTCCATCTAGTGAGAACCCTGTTCCAGCTTCAGGTTGAGCGCCATGTTTAACAGCTCGATAAACAACTGTTCATGGAATGCCACCAACCCTTGAGATGCGTATCATTTCCTCTATTCTGTAAGTGAAGCAGTTGAGGTTCAGAGAGGTTAGGCAAATTGTCCAGTGATAACCAGCTGAGCAATTTATCTGTCTCCAGTGTTTTAAAATTCAGCAGCAAGGGATGATGGAAAAGCATGAATGAGCCATTCAGCCCCAACTCTATTCACGATAGTGTACCATGAGGACGACTCTGGTCAACCTAAGGACCACGACAACTTGATCTCTAAAAAACAAACAAACAAACAAACAAAAAAACCAAAAAAAAACAAAACCAGTAACAGCTCACTCTCCACATCATAAAACCTCACTTCTGAAAACTAAATGAGATGGCATATTTGAAATCGACCCATCCCTTACAACATGAGTAATGCACAGCAGACACAAATCTCTGAACAGAAAAAGTTCCTTTCTGCCAAGATTCCAACAAAATGCTCTGTGATCTAAGCCAAGTTCCTTGACCACTCTGGATCTCCATTTTTCTTATCTGCAGAAGAAAGGCTTTTCTGAGGCTTTAAGTAAAGTACAAAGCCAGAAGTTATCAACTTTGGGACACACCTCTTATTCTTTGTTTTCTCCATCTCAGCCATGCACAGCCTCAGCAATATTGACATCGCCGTCCCCTCGATTGCACGGGTCACAACCTGGTCATCACTCGTGATAGGTCCATTTGCCCTCACACTCCTTTTATCATCAGATCTTGTGCACTCTGCCTCCCAGATATCTCTCTCTCTCTCCTCTCCATCACCCCTGCAACCTCTGCTCCAGTCCTCCATACTCTTTGCTTGATAGTGTTAGAGTGTGAAATACCCCCATAGACTCACATGTTGGAACACTTGGTCCCCAGGTGCTCGGGAAGTGTGGAAGCTTTAGGAGGCAGAGCATCCTTGGAGGAAGTGAATCACTGGGGGTGGGCCTTGAGGCTTTTTGTCCTGGCATTACTTCCTGTTTGCTCTTTGCTTCATTTAACGCAAATGCAACTTAACCAGCCAGACTCCAGCTCCTGCCGCCATGCCGTTTCTCACTGCTCCTGTGTCTTCTCCACCATGACAAGCTGTACCTCTCTGGAACTCTAAGCCAAAATAAACCCTTTCTCCTTTAAGTGGCTTTTGTCAGGGTGTTTGGTTACCGCAGTGAGAATGTAACTAAGACACCTGGCTTGTGACAGATGCTCTTGTCCTCTCTCCTCAGTGTCGAAGTCAGTTCAAATCCATAACTGTTAGCACAGCATCATCCTGTTACAAGTCCTTCACCAGCTACCCGCTGCTCTTCTCTCTCCATGTTGACTCTGGGCCAAGCTGGGATCTTAAGCTGTCATGGACGGTGTCACATCTCTTTCCAGCATGGTTTTATTCTAGGTTTCCTGGTAGCTAGTGTGAGGAGGGCAAGAAGCTGATAGAGCCCAGGGGTGAGAAGTTTTGGCTCTCCTCTCCTCTCTCTAGTTTTCTTGCCACCAAGGTATAGAAAGAAATAGTTTTTGTATGAAGATAGGTTCAGTGGTTTGGCCACACGTCACGGGACATGTACAATAATGAGACAAGAGAATATCTTAATGGATGGCTTCCTCAGGAGGTACAGGTATCAGGTGTGTTGTCCTGGTTCTATCCACATCTCTCCAGAGGATCTGGCAACCCCTTGCCTTCCTTCCCCTAGATAAGGGCACAGCTGATGCCCTTTCTTTTAGGTTGGACACAACAACTCCCTCCCAGTAGGTCAGGCACAGTAACCCTCTTCCATATTTATGGCCCTGCCATGTTCTCTGTCCTGCCAGTCTGGTAGGCAGGCAGGCAGGGCCCTGGGAATTAATGTGGTCAGAAACAAACCAGAGCTGCAGCCTTGTGAGAACGGCCTGTCACTCTACGCACTGGATGGGGAAGGGATGGGGCACAGAGTGAAGCTCTCCCTGTGTGCTGGTTTTCCGTCAACGTGACGTGACACAAGCTAAAGTCACCCGAGAGGAGGGCACCTTAATTAAGAAAATGCCTCCCTAAGATCGGGCTGCAGGCAAGCCTGTAAGGCATTTTCTTAACTCATGATTGATGGAGGAGGGCCCACCCTAGTGTGGTGCACATGTGAGGCAGGCGTCTGCTAAGCACCTATCTGGGAGTAGGAAGGCTATCTCAAAGGGCAGCCATACCGTTGGCTCTAGAAAGTGCGACCATTTTAATAAAGCAGAACATTCATTTGCCCTGCCACCAGCCACACACAGGAGTAGTCTTGTTCATTACATAGTTGTTTGTGGATCTGTCCAGGAAGTCTAGGAGACAGCCAGAGTTTCCGATCCTCCAGAACTTCGTGACTCATCAGTCCCGCTTCTACTTTATAGTAAAGCAGCTGCTGTAGTAGCTGTACCTGTGACTCCCAGAATTACAGGGTTCGCACGTCATGCAGCTACCTCGCTAACTCTTCCTGTCATGACGCTACACCAGAAATCACTTCCTCTGAGAAGTCGGCCCTAGCCGCCTTCTCTGCTCACCACAGCAGCTCCCCCAGCCCTCTCGTTCATCTCCCCTAATCAGTCTGTGGGCTAGTGACATTCTTGCGTGGAAGTGTCGCGTCTCAGGCATCATTGCCCTTTGTACTTGTCAATGCAGAGAAGCATGTTGCCCAGGAGAGACTGAGACCCAGGCTCTCAGAAAATGAGTAGCAAGGCCATTGGATGAGTCGGTAAGTTCATTGAGAGCGAGGGTCAAGACTTCTGATTCTCTTGGGTCAAACACGGTGCACTCAGCAGGTGCCTAATAGAGGCTTACTGCAGCAAATTGGCACACATCACAAATGAACTTCTCCCATTACTTTAGGGAAAACTCTTGCCCCAAGCCCCAGAGTAGGACCTGGTGGACGGGTCTGTCGTCTTGGCTGGATTTGGGTAATATTTGGATCTTACTTCCCACTGGCGTTTTCCACTGTCACTTGGGAGGCAAAGTGGGGGGTGATTCAGACGTATTTCTCACCCACGCGCAGAGCTGTCTTTGCCCCACTTTCAGCCTGCCGCAAGCTCTGATCTCCGAGATCTGAAGTTGAGAGCTGGAGTGTTGGGGATGGAAATGAAGGCACCTCACCTCCTCCACCCCCCAAGTGCCTCGACAACAGCATCTCAAGAGAGGGCTAATTCTTGCTGCAGTTGGCTGACTGTTTTACCACTGGGAGGGAGAAGTCAGAGCCGGGGGTCCTGGGGGAATGCTTTCCAGTTTCCAGACTGGGCAGAAAAACCATGATGTCTTGGGTAGACTGAGTTCCAGTGCTGTCCCTCCCCTCTGTCCCCACTACTGTTTAACTTGCAGAGCTGTGAAGTGCCTGGTTAGCGGACGACCTGCAGGACAGGACACGTAAACACTCTAGTTAGGCTGACATCACACTGCCCATAAAAGGGGTTGTAAACTCAGCAAAAAAGAAAACGCATAAAGAAATCTCTATACATATCTTTTTTCCCCGTGAAAGAATTCATTTTTGTCCAATATTTGAGAGAGAGTGTTGGTAACTTGCTTTCCCTGAGGGCTGAGACAGGGCTATTTCTGCAACTTATCTCCACAAAGAAGCAAAGGGGCTCCTTTTAGGAAGAAATAAAATAGCAATAATAATAAAATGATGGGCGCATACTTTTATGATTTAAATATGGTTTGTCTTCAACGAGACCCATGCTGAAGTTTGGTTCCTGAGTTGGTCAGTTTTCTGTTACTGTAAGGAAGAGCTGAGATCATCAGTTCACAGAAAGGAAATGTTTATTTTGACTCACAGTTTCAGAACTTTCTGTTGGTGACCAGTTGGTCTTTGCCTTCAGAACTGTGGAGAAACAGTGCATGGTGGGGCGTGTGCAGCAAAGGAAACTCATTTACCTCATTGCTGGGCATGAAAAAGACAGGAAAATCAAAAGTGTCTATTGAGGACACACTCCCTATAACTGGATGACCTTCCTCTAAGACTTACCTCTTAAAGATTTTATTAGCTCCTAATAATGAAGCAGGCTGTGAACCAGTCTTTACCAGGTGGGCCTTTGGGTGACATTCAACAAAACCATAGCCATTCCTAATATAGCCATATTGAGAGGCGGTAGGGCCTTCAAAGGGTTATTAACCTAAATAAATGCACATGCGCACACAAGTGCATGTACCCATGGAGTCAGAAGAGGGCGTCAGAGCTCCTGGAGTTGGAGTAACAGTCAATTGTGAACTACCCTGAGTGGGTGTTGGGAACCAAACTTGAGTCCTCTGCAAGAGCAGCAAAGCCCTCTTAGATACTGAGCCATCTCTCCAGCCCCAGAATAAACAAAAGTTTTAAAAGAGGTGATTTGATTAATATTTCCCACAGGAGTGAGTTCTCACTCTGATATCCTTTAGGGCCCCATTAATCACCAAGAGACCTGGTTATTAGGGAGCAAGTTCATCAGATTCAGCTGTCTCTTCTCCCTCTGCATTTGTTCTCTTTTGAACAAACCCATCTGCCTTCCACTTTCTTCCAGGAGATGAAGCAGCAAGAGGCCCTACCAGAAACTAAGCAAAAGTAGCTCCTTGCTCTTGGACTTCCAGAACAGAATGTGAGCCAAAACAAACCTATTTTCTTTATAAATTACCCAGCCCCAGGTATTTTGTTACAACAATAGAAAACACACCGAGAGATACATTAATCCTGTTTGTGTGCCCAAAGGACTCCTATAGGAATATATATATTTTAATACAGTTAAATGATAAATACTTTAAACCATGGTGCAGGAGCAGTAAGTAGGGTTTTGTTTGTGTTTGTGCAGAGGCTTAGTTTTCAGTTTTCAATTCTGGCACTGATAATGCTATACATCCTTGCTTGAGTAAGTCAATTCCCTTCCTGGGCTTCAGGTTTCGCATTTGTAAAAATGAGCATAAGAATTTAAATAGCTCCTTCATCTATGATCTGAGTTCTTGTAACTCCATAACAGAAATGAATGGTGCATTTATTAAATGCAAAATATTTTCTGTATGAATAATGTGTATGTGTTCATCCGACTAATATTTATTTTGTACCTGCCTTGTGCTAGGTGTTGACACAGACAGACAGACACAGACCTGCTGATAAGAAGTTAAAGGGGGCTGAAGATGTAGCTTGGGTGGTAAAACAGTCGCCTCATATGCATAAGGCCTTGGGTTCAATCCCCAGTGAAGGATTTCAGGTGAAGGAGCTTTGAGCTTCAGGAGGGAAGTCTTGCCAGGAAGAGAACAGGAAGAAAGATGGACGTTCATAGTGCAGAGAACAGATACATCACGACTTAAGGGTTCTATATGTGAAAGCAAATTAATTCCTTCCAGCCTGCCTGTTTGCCTTCCTTCTCTCCTTTTCAATACTAAGATACAACCCAGGGCCTCTTGCTTACTAGGCAAGGCCTCTGATGCTAAGCTATGGTCCCCACTTGGGAAGCACATTTTTCCTGGAATCCAGTCAACTCTTAGACTGAGTCAGAAAGGCGATCTGTTTTCAGCCAACAATAACAAAAGCAAAACAAGCTCCTGTCAGTTTGGATTTGGTTCTGACATTTCACTGCCTCCAGCTGTCTTCCTAACTATGAACACTCCCACTGCTTGTCCTGGATCTCAGTGAGTCCCTCTACAAAATAAGAGGATCATGGTGGCCAGTCTAAGCACTCACTAGGTCTACAGTGACCACACACTCAGAGCTGTACTTACCACACACATTAGATCTACAACAACCACATGCCAAGAACTACCACAAAGAGAGAGGGGCTGGAGAGGTCATAGGTTAAGAGCTCTGGCTGCTCTTCCAGAGGACCCAAGTTCAGCTCCCAGGCTCCAGGTGAGGTGGTTTACAATGGCCGGCAAGTCCAGCTCCAGTGGATCTGATGCCCTCTGACCTCTGCAGGTACCTGCATGCATGTGAGCATACATGGGTTCCAGGAGTCAAATTCCAGTCACCCGACTGTATTTTTACCCACTAATCCATCTAACCAGCTCTAGGGTTGGACTTTGTAATTGCCCAACCATATCAATCCTTCCCATAGGCCTTTTCCAAATTTCTGTTTCCCTCAGACTTGTCCCTGAGACTATTCTTAATGGATCTATGTCATGTCATAGCCAAGGAGATCAGCTCCCACCAAACCAAACAAAACAAAACAAAAATCCACTAGCATCTTTTTCCCCCATTCAAGCTACAAAGTCGTGCTGTGGCTCCTCTCCTGCTTAGAACACTGGTACCCCCACCATTCCAAGCAATGGAAAGTCAGGGTGTTCTCTCTGGCATGCCTTCCAAATGGGCTCCCCCTGGGCCTTGGAGGTCATTTGCCTTCTGAAAGAGGATCACAGAAATTTGCACTGGAGCAAAAGGAGGAAATGAAAACAAGTTAGAATAGCAGCCAGGCACCCTGCTATATTTATTTACTCCATTAATTAAAGTAATGAGAAACAAAACCTGCTGCTCAGGAGGAAGGAGCTGGGGCTTTGCCTCTAGAAAGCCAGTTGGCTTGTGTGGTGTGGGTGTGGTGTATAGCCCGAACAGAGAAGCAGCAGGATCGCCTGTCATCAATTCCTAAAAATCAGAGGAAGCTGGGAGCAGAAGAGGACCTGGGTACCCAACCCTCCTCCCAGTTTCGCTGGATGAAATCAGTCCCACAATCAGGCCAACTAACTGGCAGCAGGTGACCGAGAACCCAGCTTGATACACAAATGGAGAGGTTTCCATCCCTTCCCAAAGACAAGCTTTGTTAAAGACAGGAGGACATGGGGGGCAGAAGAGTGTGCCCCAAAAGGAAAGAAGAGAAGTGGGGAGCTCAAGTCCCTACCCCTCAGCCCTGAGGACACATCAGCAGGACTCGGTCTGTGATGAACATGGGACTGCACACAAACACAACCATGGAGTCTTTGCTATAGGCTTCTTTGCCTAGACTGAAGTTTCATTTTCTGGAAACGTCTATTTTCCCCACCTACAAGCACTTAAATAGACACAGCCTGTGTCTATCACATTCTCTTCGACTGAGAAGATGTGGCATCTCCTTTGACATCTTCCCTAAGGACAGTCATACCTGAAAGACATCTGTGATGTCCTGTGCATACAAGAACCAAACCTTAGTCATCCCTGATCACTCACAGTGTCAAGCACGGTACCTCCCCAAAGGGGTCACTCCAAAATATCCAGGGATGTAATTGTGTGCTTAAGCACAAACTCTGAGTAGGGGAGGTGAGGGGACTTTTTTTTTTTTTTTAGGATGCTCCTTATATGTAGACTTAATTATCTTCCTAAGCCAAAGTGCAAAGCATAGGACTGTCTTTATGCAGCTCAAAGACCTAGGGAATTGGCTACCTGCATCCATGGTTCAGCCAACCAACCAAGTACAGATTGGAAATATATGGAAAAACACTGGCTCTGTACTGAGCTAGCACAGACTTTTTCTTGACATTATTCTCTAAGAAATACAGTACAGCAGCTGTTTTGTTCACCTCTGGAATTGTAAGCCAGGTAGAAATGGCTTGCAGAGCATGAAGGGATGTGTAGGCTACATGGAAACATTGCACCATTTGCATGAGAGAATTGAGCATCTGTGGATTTTTGCTGTCTACAGAGGTCCTGGAACCGATCCTGTGGCTAGGGAGAGACACTAGGTTGCCATATCGATGATGCAAAGAATGACAGACCTTTATGGTCCACCCTCAGAGCTCACAGGAGCCCTGGCTGGCAACAGGAGGGACTATTTGCAGTGTGCTCCATACCTTGGCCAGGTATGGAGACACAGCTCTCCAAGCAAAGCAAGCCTCCTGCAGTAGGTGGAAGGTAGGAGCAGGAAAAAATTAACAACTCCAGGCAACATCCAAAGTTCTTGGGAGCTTGATTAATTGCTTTAATTACCCGGCCTGTAGCCATTAAGGCAAGTGGCATGGACAGTTATAGCACAAGAATAGGACCCAAGATTAGGCCTCAGCGACTGCGGTGTCAATTCTTCCAGTGACCAAACCCAAGTCTCTAAAGCTGGTGTTGGAGCCAGAGAAGAGGAATGTGCGGGGCATGGTCCAAGGCAGACCAGCACTGATTAGCACTCGGCTTCTTACCTTGTCTGCACATCTCCCTGGGAGAATTAAGTGCCTACAAAATAATTTGCATCTGGAAAATCTCCAAAGTGGATTTTATTCTCACCCAAATGTTACCCAGTATTTTAATTAACCTGGGCTTATTGTTCTAATTACTTGAGTTTTATTCGGTGAATTGCTGTTCAGGAGTGGAGACAATCAGTAAACACAATTACCGTGTATAATATTCCTAGCAAAGCTTTGCCCTTAAAATTTTATTTAAAAAATAATAATTAGTAACATAAATCTTTAATTTCTGGTTCACCGAGGCGGACAGACCGAGGAGGATAGAAAAACAGAGCTCTCTTCAAATGTGAAGATTTCCTAGTACTCAGCCCACCATGTACTACTTTAATGGGCTTTATTCACTCTGAGAAATATCCAGGAGAAAAGCTAAGATTGCAAGAGATGTTGTGATATATTACTGAGTGGGGAAAAAATAAGGCCTAACAAAATGTAGG
>CABHPQ010153140.1:0-10256 GCA_902168405.1 Peromyscus aztecus | reverse complement strand
CTCTTAATGACCCTATCAGGTTTATATCGTTATGCCCCTGTCCGCAAGGCCTAGAGAAATGTAGTGAATTTGCCTGGAGCTGTGTCTAACAAGTGGTAGAAGAGGCAGGATTTAAATCCAGGTGATCCCACAGTCTCTTCCCAACTCTTAAAATTGTCTTCCTCTTCAGGGACATGCATGACATTTTATGTACAAATACCGATTAAACTGGTGGTGATTCATCCCTGTGAAATATCATAAGGGTGTGAAAAATAATGTTGTAGGACACTTCGGTGTCATGGAAAATTGTTCACAACAATCCATAAAAATGTAAAGTGTAGGGGCGGAGAGATGGCTCAGAGGTTAAGAGCACTGACTGCTCTTCCAGAGGTCCTGAGTTCAATTCCCAGCAACCACATGGTGGCTCGCAACCATCTGTAATGAGATCTGGCGCCCTCTTCTGTATACATAATAAATAAAATAAATCTTTAAAAAAAATGTAAAGTGTAAACCTAAAATATAGTGGTTGGATGCTAATAAAACAAAATGTTGGCATGTAGTAAAGTAATATTTGGCTCGTAGGTATTTTTCTTACTAATGCATTCTGTAGTTTTGGAATTTTCTTAGAAGAAATGGCCTTGCTTTTTGTTAACCAGTAAAAAAAAAAGTATTCTAAGTATTTGTTTTTTGTCACTAAAATTGATACCTTGTCAGACATTTTGGCAACTACTTTAAAATAGAAATGAAGAAGTAACCCTATTTCTGTTGCCCAGTTGCCCCAGGATAACTGTTCTGGCAACTTTCCGTTCAGTCTTTCATCTGGGCTATCTGTTCCTTAGTTGATGCTACAAGGGTGTGTTCAGGTTTAAATGTGAGCTCTGTTATTTAACTGTCTAAAATAAGAGCGAGGAAATTCCATTCCTATGTAACTGTCTTCCTCACTTGAGCGTGAAGTCAGTAAGGGCTTGCGATTGTATTTGCAGCCCACAGCTCAACGCCTGGCACGTTATAGCCGCTCAATAAACACTTGTGGAATGACTAAGGGGGTGGGGGCGCTGTAAAGTTTCACATCACCTCGGCAGATCTCTTGTATTGGGAGAAGACCACTGATCCCGCAGGCAAGATGGGGGGCCATGGGAGGAACCTTAACGCTCGTGGTTAGAAATTGAGATTTGACATACGAGGCCACTGGGACTCACTTTGGTCTTCCAAGGGGGGGATGTTACATGATCAAAACCATGGAACGGAAACGCGATTCTGGCAGCTGTGCCGGTAGATGGTTGGGTCAGGGGCGAGGCAGAGGGGAAGATGTTGAAGGCGGGAAGGCGGGGAGACTGCCCTCAAGAGTTCCAGCCAAAACGCTTTGCAGTAAGTAATCCCTGCCTGGAGAGACCGCGTTTGGCCGAGGTTGAGAATGCGTGCATCAGGGAAACAGTACCTCGGCGGAGCTCTGCTTCTGGGGGACCAGCGCAGCCAAAAGGAGGGAACTCGGAGCCAATGGGGTGGGGACCGGCTGAGAGCTGCGGAGCGGCTGGTGCCAGCAGTCCAGCACAGCTCAAGTTGAAGCGCCCCCTCGCCCCCATCTCTTTTGGCTTCCTGGTTGCCTGGGTGTACGGAGGAACAAATTTGTGGTGTGGACGGATTCCAAGCCAGTCATCCATCATCCACAATGAATCCTCACCAGGCACTCATCACACACTCGGCAGTCTTACCCTTTCCAGAAGAGAGCGTTGGCGGCCGCCCTGGGGTCTGCCAAGGTGACTCGCCAGATTCTACCCTGAACTTTACTTTGGTTCCCGCTTTATTCCCTGATTTCTTTGTAATTCAGAAAAAGTAACAACAAACAGTTCTCAGCGCCCTCGGTGCTGGGCCCCTGTCCCTCCCTGTGGTTTGGCACAGAAAGCGCCTGGGCAGTCCCAGGAATATTTATCGAACGTGCTTGGCTGCAGCTGCAGCGCCAGGAGCGCCTGGGTCCAGGCTGGGTCGCTCCAGGGCCTGGGGTGTGGTTGAAGGACCAGGCTCTGTCCCAGAAACTGGGCGGGGCTGAGGGGCGACTCCGCCTACTGCACGCAGGTGGGCGGGGCTGGCCTGCCCAAAAACTAATGGCCACACCTAGCCATGTCTCAGTTTCTTCATGTGTAAAAGGTGATTGATAGACCCCCACTCTACTCACTAGCTAGCTGGCTGTCAGTCGCAAATGCAGCAATGACCGCATTTAATATTCATACACTATGGGCTTATATGTAGTATAAATTATTAGTATTAAGAGTGCTTAAGATTTCAGGACCTCATGACCAGTGTGAAGGGCCTCATTCAGTAGGAGTGGAGCTCCCCTATACCGGGCTTTACCTGACACCGCAGTCACAATGCCCTGAAATCCTAGCTACTTAAAGGTGGGGCTCATCCCAAGCAACCGTACATCCCATTAGGTAGCGCCTTTTAGGACTACAGGCTGTGCTGGATAGCAATTGAATTACTAAATGGCTGATTGAGCTGAGGTGGCCAGAGCAATGGGGGAAGGGTGATCACTTGGAGGCCAACATGGTTTTAGAGGAGTAGGGTGGGGGGATCTTTTACCTCAAGTGAACGGGGTCCCTTCTTCAGTTAAGGGCTACAAAGGAGTGAGAAACTCTTGCAGTGGATTTGGCGGAGAGGGGCACTCCTTTTTGGAAGGTGATTAACATTGAGAACTGTGAAGTGTGTTTTCAATTCCTCTCCTGTGGGGCCTGTGGAAGACCCATGAAGCCTCGAAAGGGAGTTTGGGAAATCTATCAGATGGTTACAGCCCAAGGGATCAGTCTTAAAGGACAGATCATGAGACTGTCAGTTCTCATAACTGGGAAATCCACTGGGTTTTAACTCCCAGCAGCTGGGGTTTCACACCTGCGAAACCAGAACTACTGTGTCTGGCCTTTGTGCCCCTTGCAGGGTAAGGGAAGTTGGAATTTATACAAAAAAAAAAGTCTCGAAGGCACTTGGTGAGAAGAAGCTGGGTCTGTCTGTGTGTTTCCACTCTGCCTTTGATGGACAGCCAGTCAAGAAGGGGAAGTATGGGCTCACCCCACTTTCTTTCTGATAGACATATCTGAGTACAGACACATAGAAAAAGGCCTGGATGGGAGGTACCACTTTGTTAAGTATAACTACTGCAATTTAAACTTGGAATAAATTATTAAAATATTTAAATTTAAAAAATGCATAAAGAATCTGTTCCTTTCAAGCCTGAAACCTATGCATTACTTTTATTAAATAATTTCTCTCTGACAAGCATGCACATATGAGAAAATTTGGTGTTCATTGAAAAGTAAATGGAAGAGAAAAAGAGTTCACCCTGACATCCTAGTGAAAATCTGATCATTAACTTGATGTGACCCGCATCACATGCCAGTGTTGGATGGAGGTAACATGGTACAAACTTCACCTGTGTGTGAAATGTAAACACGAGACTTCATTTGGCTCTGTCATTTGGAGATCAGAACGATTTGTGTTCACGGTGGCATTCACCTCTGGAAGCCAGACAGACTCTCTCTTTCATCTCTGCTAGGCTCCCTTTGCCACAGAAGGGGCAATGGCATCTTGTTCCCTACAGGACATAGACATTTCACAGGAGGACAGAAGGCTCTGGAAAGGAGCAGTTCCTACATTTAGGCATGTATGGGCTTCTGGAGGCAATTGAGAGCACCCATCTGGGACTGGATTCAGCTCCACTCTGGACACAGTTTGCAGGCCTAGAATCTGGAAGTCCTGTGACGAGGAACTTCCTCTAGCACCCTGTGAAGCAGCCAGGCCTAGCTGGATTCAGGCAGGGTCTGAAGATATGCTTTCACCACAGAAATATGGGCTCCATGATAAAATAGAAGTGCTTTAGGCTGGCGAGGCGGTGGGGGGGGGGGGGGGGGGGGGGGGGGGGGAGGTGTGTGTGGTGCTGTTGAAGCCCTGTTGAGAATTGTGGCACGGGTGAGTGACAGGCTTAGCTTATGTGGGTGTTCTGGGGCCACACTGTCAATTAGAGGAACAATAGAGACCCGTTTGTGAATGGAAGTAATTATGGAGAGCTGCCTTACACGTTTTACTCTATGAAACCTACACGAAAGAAGTCAGTATCAGGCGAGAATGCTCAGCAGACCACAGACCAGACCCAAGCATCAGGGCTGAGGGTTCTTGGAGGAGTGGTGTTGTTTAGAACATTTTTCAGCAATTACAGTCTGTGCGAGCCCGCCTGGGAATACCTTGGAAGAATCATGGCGACCTGGAAGGGTTCTCTTGTCCTACTCAATCCCAGGCTGAGAGCTGGAGGGTTGGTTTTATGGGATGGTGGGAAAGGTCCATGTGTACCCTAAAATCTCCAGATGGCCAACCAGGGCTTGCTCTCCGTCTGCCCAGGGGCGGGGAGAACCTCATTTGATGTGTGTTCCCTGCTACAGCAAAGACCGAAGGCTGTTCTGCTTTGAAGAACACACACAGGTCCATGATCCAAGTAGTCTGCGTTCAGAAGTAGTGATCGCACAGAAACGTCTTGAAATCTGTTTGAAAAAAAAAAGGGGGGGGGGAGTGCGGAAATGCGGGCAAACAGGGAGAGAAAAAAAAGCTGTGAAAAATTGCTTTAACTGCAGAGGGTGAAAAACATCCAAGACATTTAAAAGAAATGCTCTGCATAAAATAAGTGTGCCAGCGATAACTTGGAAATGTAGAGCAGCTGCTGTAATAACTGGGTTACCTGCACATCTGGGCACATCTGGACCTGAAAGTGGTAGGAAAGTGTTATTCCGGGTAATCGGCTAAAGAAAATTTGAACAAGCGGAGCATCTTCTAGCTTTATCAATCAATGGAGGGTTTATGGGGTTGGACTGACCTAGATATGCCTCCGATTACAGACAGTGGTACCATCAGAGCTGCTGAAGGGTCCCTACCCGGAAGGCCCGGCACTGAGCTTCTGTGGCCGGCACATCTGACTTCTCTTCCCTGATGGCCACCACTGTTCTCATCATCATTTTCTTTGGCTGACAGTGCATTTCTGTTCACGCTGTCACTTCTGTTGCTGGGATCACAGTCTTCTGCCCTAGCCCCTGTATCATTGTGTTCTTGGCGCCTCTATATCCTGGTATGGTTTGCTGCTCATATGTTATAAGCAATACATAGAATGGAGAAAGGCCCATCTCGTAGTAGGGCTTGGTAGATATTTGTTGTTGCTATTATTGTTTGTCTGGGATCATTATGTCTGCTGTCTGTGCCCCCCCCCCCGCCCCCAGGCACACTGACAGTCACTAAGGGAAGCATAGTGTTTTGCTTAACAAAATAACTAATTTCAGCAAATATCCTGCTTTTGGCTATTTTTTTTCTCTCTCCATTCATTGTTTTTGAGTACTTCTAGGCTTGTGGCTTTTCTTGGCTGTTAAGCTGAATTAGATGGAACTGTGATTTTTGAGAGTCTTGGTGGTGAATAGAGAGAGTTATCCCTGAATTTGAAAGTAATGAAAATAAAGCTCTACTAGAATACAGTTTGTTCAAAATTGCTCAAATTGTCCTAATTATCTCTAATGCCTTGCATGCTCATTTTAAACATGGAATAATTATAAACAAAAATAAGTAAGTACACAATCAGAAGAAAGTAGTGAAAACATATCCCATTAAAAAAACTTAGAAGTCTGAGATTTCTAGTATTCATTGTAACCTTATTTTCAATCACTCTGAGTTAGTGGCGCATTTTAGTTTTTGTTTTCCCGTTGCTGTGATAAAAACAAAACAAAATGAAAAACTCTAAGAAAGAAAACTTAAAAGGGAAAGAGTTTATTTCAGCTCACAGTTCAAGGGTGCAGTCCATCATGGACAGGGAGTCACGGCCAATAAGAGTCCTCAGTCATGAAGCAGAAATGAATGCATGCATATTCGTGCTCAGCTTGCTCTTTCCACTCTTCTGCACCCCCAAGATCCTCTGCCTAGGGAATGGTACCACTCATAGTTGGTGGATTGTTCCACCTCAAGGAATATTATCAAGAAAATCTCCCTCAGTCATGCTTAGAGGCCCATCTCTGAGGTGAGTCTAGAGTCTGTCAAGTTGATGATTAATGGTAACTGTCACAGAGAGGGATTGTGTATTTTTTGTGGATATTGCCCATCTTTGTTTATGCCAGGGTGGAGGTTTGAATAAGAATCACTGCCCCCCCCCAGGCTCATATATTTAATGCTTAATCACCAGGGAGTGGCACTATTTGGGAAGAATTAGGAGGTATGACCTTGTTGGAGGAGGTGTGTTACTGAGGTTTCAAAAGCCCATGCCAGCCCAGTTTCTGTCTCTGTCTGTCTGTCTGTCTGTCTGTCTCTCTCCAGATCAGGATGTAGCTGTCAACTACTTCTCCAGCACTATACCTTCCTGCACATTGCCATGCTTTCTATCATGATTAAAACGGAATAAACCTCTGAAACTGCAAGCAAGCTCTCAATGAAATGCTTTCTCTTTTGAGTTTCCTTAGTCATGGTGTCTCTTCACAGCAATAGAACAGTGACTAAGAAAGTCAGTAAAAAGGGAAGAGTAATGTTACTAGTTACAATTAAATTATTACTGTGAATTTTGCTCAGAGGAGAAGGTGATGCTGTGTGGGAAGAGCTCATTTGGGTGTCGTCCACTTTCTGCATCTTGTCTGTGTGACAGGACACTCCACGGAGAGCACAGAGATTCCCTTGCAGTATGGTGAAGGGTTTCCCACTTATAAAATTCTTCATTTCTTTATTCTTTGATCCATTTATTCATTCATCAAGCCTGTGTGTACTGATAGGCTACTGTGGGCATCATAGAAACAGCAAGTGAAGCGATCCTTGCCCTCACAGACCTTGTCTTTTAACTTGTATGGAGTTGTGACTCTATACACAAGGTTGAGGCCATATGCAGAAAGAGTTGGGTAGGAAAGCCAAGAAACAGAGACAGGGATGCTGCAATTCTTTTAATCCCGTAGGAACAGGAGCAGAGTACAAAACCAGCTCTTGAACAGCCAAACAATAAACTGGATAATGATTGGCTCTATAAAGAGGACACTGGGCAAGAGACAGAATGAAGATGGTTGCAAGTGTGGGTGAGTCTGAGGGCAGGCAAGGACAGCTCATATGGGAAGACAATGGTTGACCAGATACGTGAAGACATGGAGATGTGAAGAAAAGGGAAGCCATGGGGAAGCAAATTCGAATGCCTCAGGGTGAGACCACATTCAAGAACAAATTGAAAGAAGGAAGATACCCACATTTTAGACTGAATGGGGGACGAAGCTATTTGCAAAATTATAGATGAAGGGATTTTGAACTCAGATTTGCAATAGTAAACATTCCAGATGCCAATAAATCATTTCTACGTTTTGAAGACCATACCTTTAAAATAGTCCAGGACCAGGAAGAAGGTTTTGTCTTCTCTGTCAAATGTAACTGATTTAGTGTTGGATCTATTTAGAGTTGGAAGAAGTATAGCAGGAGTCTGAAAATAGAATGTCAGGTCGGAGAGGGAGGAGGAAGAGGAGCAGGAGGCAGTGGGCGAGGGGGAGGAGGAAGGGAGGCCTGGTATAGAGGCCACTCATTGCTAGCCTGGAACTACATGATCAACCATTTGTCTTATATCTAGATTTCAAAGCTCTCTTGTGTTAGCAGACACCGTAATAAGAGTGAGTGTGTGTAGATGTAACCGACTGTTTTATTAAATAAAAAACACAGAACCAATGCAAGGAAGAAAGCCAAGAGGTCAGAGCTAAGAGCTAAAACCTTACCCTTCCTCCTGCAGTGGTCCTACCTCTCCGAACCAGAGCTACTTCCTGTGTTAAAGTCTTATATAGAGTTTCTGTTCTGCCTTCTCATTGGTTGTAAACCCAACCACATGACCGCCTCACCATGGCCTGTCTGTATAGACCTCCAGGTCTTCTATGGTTGGTATTGAGATTAAAGGCATGTGTATCCAATACTGGCTGTATCCCTGAACACACAGAGACTTACCTAACTCTGCCTACCAAGTGCTGGGACTACAAGTGTACGCCACCACCGCCCTGCTTTCCTATGACTTGCTAATAGCTCTAACCCCCAGGCAATTTTATTTATTAACATACAAATAACATTTTGGTACAAAAGAAAATATCACCACAAGTGTGTGGTGGGGAGGGCAAAGCCGAGACTTTCTTTAGCTCTGGCTGTGCCTGTTCATCTTAATGTAGCCTCCTCACATACTTGTACAGTGAGCTTTGACAGCTGGAGTACAGAGCTAGAATATCTCAGACTATTTGATTCTTCTCGAGATTTCTTTCTAAAAGCTAAAAATAAAGGATTTTAAAAATTACATTTGCATTTCTTCTCTCTCTCTCTCTCTCTCTCTCTCTCTCTCTCTCTCTCTCTCTCTCTCTCTGTGTGTGTTCATGCCATGGAGGGCATGGGAGGTCAGATGACAACTTGTGGAAGCTGGGTCTCTCCTTCCACCATGTGGGTCCTAGATATTGAACTTCATTACCAAAATTGGCAGCAAGTGCCTTTACCAGATGAGCCAACTTGCTGGCCCCTACAAACAAGGAATTTGAATTCTTGAAATTGAATTTGAGTCTTGAGGTATCTGCATACCCCCTCAGAGCTTTGATTCAAAGTGCCCAGGGCCAAGGGGATGGGCTGAGAGTAGTTGACCAGTTGGCCATTCTGCTCCAGGGATCTCATGACCTGATGCCGGATGACACAGTGGGTCTGGGATGATTTGCTCCATACAGTTCCTGTGCTTTCTTCCATAAAGTCTGAGAGTTTGGAGAGACTTCCCTTTCCACTCTCAACCTCCAGTAAATGCAGCCACTTCCATTAATGGACCCTAGAGCTAACTGTTCCAGGAATCAAAGATTGGCTGGGTCCAGTAAAGTAGTTTTAAAACAGAAAAGAGACTGATGGAGAGCACAGGCAGGGTCCTTATACAGAAAAAATAAACCCGGTAGAAAATTCAGGTGGAGGAGGAAAGAGGAGGACGAGGAAGACAAGAAGGAGGAAGAGGAAGGAGGAGGAAGAAGAGGAGAGGGAGGACGAGGAGGAGGTGAGAGCACAATCTGTTTAACCCTACAAGGTTATGGCCAGAAAACACAAACACTCGTGTAAAGCGATGTTCACGTTAACGCTGGGTGTGAACAGACGAACAACCGAGGCAGGAACGTAGTCCTCCTGCCTTTGCCTTCTCGGCCGCCAGGGTGCGCTCAACGTCAGCAACGTCCCAGTGTGGAAGGGACCTTAGTGAGCGGAATTCTGGGAGAGGAGGGGCGGGACTTCCCACAAGGAGTTCCAGGAAAGTGACTGGGGGTTGTGCTCCTGGAGGAGACAGCTGAGGGAGGGGGGTTCGGAGTTCCCAATGCCATGACCTGCTGGGTTTGTCATCTCAGTGGCTCCTTGAGAGAGGGCTTCGAGAGAATGGGGCAGCTGGTCTCCAGTGTCCAGCACGGCCTGAGGCAGCAGCATGCCCTCCCTCTGAGCCCCTCCACAGAACTCTCTCTCACAGCCTTCTTTCCTCGCTCTTCCAGAATCAGGTGCTGCTGCTGCTGCTGCTGCTGCTGCGGGGTTAAGTTCTGTGCCTACTTCTCCTCAGACGGGATGATCTCTTTCTTTCTCCACAGCTGTGGTGTTGCCAGGAAAGAGGCAATGTCTAAAGCCAGGGCTGTGTTTGCCAGATCAGACACAATTATTCCCCAAAGATCTGTGAAGCGGCCTCCTGCTCAACCGGCCCTTGAGGGGCACGGGTGACATTTCTGCCTTCGTTTGTCTGGACACCGGCTTTGGGTGGGAAAGGAACAAGAAGACGCCAGCTGGCCCGAGTTCTCCACCGCCCCACGCCACCGCCATGCTGTCAGGCACAGAGCTCCCAGATGGACTGGGAGGTCTTCAGAGAGGAGACCCGAGGTACTGGAGGTGCCTGCTGGTCAGTGCCAACCCCTAGCTTTTCTAGAGCCGATATTTCTCACGGGCCGCCGGAGGGTCTGTGAGCTAATGATTCCAGTTAACTCTCTCATTCGTTTTAGATGGGAGGAAATGTCTTTGTCAGATTCCATTTAGGAAACATGCTCCCCCTGGTTAGTTGGACAGGGAGAGTTTAATGTAAGAGGAACTATTTTGATGAAACATGTGCACTGGGGAACTAAAAACCTCTTTTTTTTTTTTTTTCTGTAGTTCAGTTGGTAAATGCCTCTTGAGGATTGAAGTGTTAAGGACTGTCATGTCGTCGCCTCCCGTCTCCCCCACCCCCCACCCCCCAACACTGACACACACATAGATTGATGCTTTCGGGAAAGGTA
>CABHPQ010153139.1:0-23084 GCA_902168405.1 Peromyscus aztecus | reverse complement strand
GGACTAAACCTCTGAACTGTAAGCCAGCCCCAGTTAAATGTTGTCCTTTATAAGAGTTGCCATAGTCATGGAGTCTCTTCACACCAATAGAAACTCTAAGAGAGGACAATAATAGGCCACAGGTGGTAGCCATTTGACCCTTCTGCCACGAATAAGGAAAATGGCTCCTTCTGGTAGAAGTGAACAGGCTAGCTTCACAAGTTCCCGAGGAATGCTGGTTTTTGTCTAACCGCCAAAATTTGGGGAAACTGAGTCTCCTTTGGACCTGACAGTTACGAACACATAATAAACTATTTTTAAATCTCCAACTCCATGAACCAGAAGTTCATTCACTCGGTCTCGAGAGTTTTGATATCATCAATATTCTTTTCTAGAGCTGTTATTTATGAGTAGTGACCAACAGGCTGTCAGTCTTGTGGTGGTTGCTTTCCCATCATGCTAAGTTTAGGCACAAGTCCTAGTTAGAAGAGTGGTGATGAACAAGGTTTTCCTGGGCCAAGTGGGACAGTGGCAGCATGCTGGAGTGGTGACCATTTGGACAAGAACTTTCCGTAGGTGGCTCTCTCCCTGGAGGTGAGGAGACGCGGCAGAGGTACACTAGGACGGGGACAGAGCATGGGCCAAGCAGAGCCCAACCCTCAGGGTGCTTATAATAGTCTAGTGGGGATCACCCAGAGATATACTTTAAAATGAGGAGTGCTCCCAAACCATGTAACAGGAGGCTTTCCTGGTCAGAGGGTTGGGAAGGAGGCCAGGAAAATGTCCCTGAGTAAATATTGTTTGAACTGAAATCTGAAAGATAAACAGGACTTCAGAAGAGTGTGTACGGGCCCTGGGTGGAGCGCAAACGTCCTGAGAGTGCTGAGATGGGACCGTGGGTCTGTAAGGACAGCAGGCCTGGGACGCAGAAACAAAGAGAGAACAACAAGAGATCCAGGTGGAGATGCAAGCAGGGTCAGATCATGTGACGCTAAAGCCATTGACCGGTTAGCGTACCTATAGACTATAACAATATATCTTAGCTTAGCAGACTTCACAATTATGTCCCATCAAAACAGAACAAATGGATAATATGTTAATAGATTGTTGTTGGCTTTTTTTTGTTTGTTTGTTGGTTGGTTTTTTTTTTTTTTTTTTTTTTTGAGACAGGGTTTCTCTGTGTAGCTTTGTGCCTTTCCTGGAACTCACTCTGTAGCCCAGGCGGGCCTCGAACTCTCAGAGATCCGTCTACTTCTGCCTCCCGAGTGCTGTTAATAGATATATAAAATGCCTTAAATTCTGCTAATGACAAAGGCTGAAGACACAAACAAAATTTAACACAGATATTACAATGGTACTCCTCTAAAGGCTACTGTTAAACCTTAAAATTGTGAGGAGAAAGACCAAATCCAAGATTGGTCTTTAATTAGACCACCATTTGGTCTAATTAACGCAAACTTTATTAATGCTGGCCAGGTCCATACCCTGGATTCCAGAGAACGGCACTAAATTAGGTTAGTTGGGTGCTTATAAAGGCAGAACCGACAAGGCTATGTACTTCCCATCTTTGTCCAATTTGGGGGGCAAGCACACATCCTGACATACTTCCTGTCTACGTATCTCCCACCTATATGTGATCACACACATCCTGTGCCGTTGGGGCAACCAACCTGTTTACTGAAAGGAAAACCTATGGCTTGTTATCTTACATGAACAACAGCCCCCAGCATCCCAGGAAGCTATCTGTCCTTGGGCAACTGGGACTTACGGGTTAATTTTAGCCCTTACACCATCTGGGTCTCCTCTAAATACTAACATCAGCTGACTGTTACTGCTGAGTACTAGTGTGTCAAGCAATTTGCATAAATTGCCTGACTTAATAAAATACTCTTACAAAATGGATTTTGGAAACCAAATATAGAGAATGTAACTTGTCCAAGTTCTTGGAGTTAGTAAATGGCTGAGACTTGAAGCTGAGCATCCAGTTGCAAAGCAGAAGCTGAAAAAAGTACAAACACCTGAATGATCAAATACATTGTAATCTCCAAATAGTTAAGGGCTGGGATGCAACGGACCTATGAACAACTACCAAAATGTCCACTAGATGTCAGACTTGAGTTGCAACGGCATTTCCTAGGCCAGAGAGTAAGGCTCAACTCTCCAGTGGAAAACATTTGAAGTGTGGTTGTTTCCTTGAAAATACAAAAACTAAGCCAAGTATGGCAGTTACCTTTCTGTATAAAGCAGAGTGATTTGTTTTTTCAACAAGTAAAAAGGTAATAAACTAACAACAGGAAGAAAACCCAAGTCCCTGAGAAGTCTAGAACACCCAACTCCAGGTGCCTCCATCGTCACTCACTTCAGCCACTGATCTTTGAAGCATTTGAAACTCTTCAGAAATCCCTGCATGGTTGACACAGACCTAAGACATTGTAGCCACCATCTCAGAAAACCTTCCAGACACCCTAACACAGCTGTAGCCGGCTCTTTTCACCCGTAACACTGCTCCCTTACCCTAAACTAAGTTTTCCTGGTAACACCTGGAAGTTCAGATGGACCTTCAGTTACAGTCACCTCCTGTTACTCTCCGGAATTACTGTGTTGAGCCTTGAACAGTGCCGGGGTTGTGGGTGTTTGTCCTGGTTTTCTTCCTATTGCCAGGATAGCAACTCTCACCAAAAGTGACTTGGGGCGGGGGAGGGGGGCAGGCTGTTGGTCTCATCTTACACTTCCAGGTCACAGTCCCTCAATGATAGAAGTCCAGACAGGAAGTCAGGGTGGGAACCTGAAGGCAGGACCACTTGCTATTGCACGCAGCATTCCAATTTGATCTAGGCAACCCCTCAATAGAAGCTCTATTTCAGGCTGGATGAGTAAAGCTAACTAGAACAGCACTCAATATCCAAAAAAAATGAATAAAATAATTAACTTTAACTCAAGGTTTCATGAGAAACTAGAAATCAGAGGCATTTCTATTCGGAATCTAATATAAAAAAAGACACTGAATGCTGGGAAGTAGGAGACATATCCGTGATGAACAATGTCCCATTGCACTTAAGCCAAGTTATACGACCACAGGAGTCGCCGCAGCCCACTGAGAAACGCTGTGGAACAGAGAGAATGGGAAGCTGGCATTCATCCTAGCTCTTCACTCACTTCCCTGCCTCCAAATCCAGAACTGTTCAGTTCTTAAACCGCCCACCAGGCACCCCTAAGCTGCGGTGCAGAAGCCTTTGTCTCCCCTCCCTCCTCCTGAACCTGAAACTTACGTTTCTTTGGTCCTCAGTGACAGGTCCACACCGCCTTCTCCACAGTGCAGAGGCATCTGAAGTGCCCTGGCTTTGACCCTTACTCCACGGATGAGCTGTATGTAAACTTAGCCATGTGACTAAGATTCATGGTTTCCTTTTCCATTCTCCCCATTTCTGCATCTCATAGGAGTCACTGAATTTTTTCAATGTAATAATTATCATCCCTTTTAAACAAAATTTTGGCAAGTCAGAGAAAATAATCAGTTGAATGCATTATAGTTTCCATCAAATGATAGAAGTGAATCGCAGGGTCCTGTGGACCACGGTCATTTTCCAGTCCCTCTACCGGCCCTGCCTAGAGGGGAAAAAGGAGCCTAAGCAGATTCTCGCTAAAAATTACTTTTTAATAATTTAAGATTGCAATACAATGAAAGGCATCTTTCCCCCTTCCCTTTCCGCCCTCAGAATCTTCCCATACACCCCTCCTTGCTCCTTCGTGGCCTCTTTTTTCACTGATTATTGTTGCATGCATATAATGAGCTAAGATCTTTTAATGCTCTTTAGGAAGTATAATGTGGGTTTGGGTTTTGGCTTTTTCCTTTTAAAATAATGTGTTTTGCCTGGACGTATGTGTGTACATAACTGCATTCCTGCTGCTCAAGAATTCAAGAGGAGGGTACCAGGTTCCCGGAAACTGAACTCACAGGTGGCTGTGAGCCACTACAATGGGTGCCAGAAACTGAACTCAGGCCCTCTGTAGGAGAGCAAGCTGAGCCATCTCTCCATCCCATATGTTCATGTCTGTGTACGAGCGAGTGCAGACGCGTGTGTGCCATGGCATCCATGTGGCGGTGAGAGGACACCGCCAGAGTTCTCACCTTCCCTTGTTGAGGCAGGTTTCTGTTTCTGCTGCTGTGCCAGACCAGATGGCCCATGGCTAATGGGCAATTCTCCTGTCTCTGCCTCCCAGATTCCCACAGGAGTGCTGGTGTTCCCGATGCACACCACCACACCTGCCCTTGTATGTAGGGTGCAGAGATCTAACTCAGGTCACTAAGCTGGTGCAGCAAGTGTTTTACCCAGAGATTCCTTCTGGCCCCAGATGATTTTTTTTTTTTTTTGTAAATATGGGAGAGTAACCTTGGGTAATTTACTCTTAAAAACAGATTTTTCTGAACTACTGGGTTTTTTTATGTTAAAAAAAAGAAAAAAAGATGAATTTCAAGTAGAGAATATTCTGGTGCATTTTCCTCATGAATTTACAATCTGTGGTTTTATGTGGGTATTTCTTATTAAAGAAGATTTAGTCCTATATTTTGACAGTTGACAAGAGCCTCAGTGCTCCCTTGAAAACCTTCCCCTTCACTTTGAACTGGAACCAAGAATATGCCATGCTAATTCCATTAATCTATTTCTTCTCCTTATGGAAATATTTCAAATAAATGTAGCTACTTCAAAAGTGTTAACACAAAGTAGTCACCCATTTTAATGCATTTTATTTTATCCTAAAATGATGTATCTATACAACCACGACTTGACAATTCAAAGCTTGCTCTGATGAAAGCTCTAATGGGATCCTAATAAATGATTATTGGCCCACAAGATTACTAGGAATTTGGCTGTTTTATACTATGACACCGTGTGCAAACCAGCCAGGAGGAATACCTTTGGGAACTCAGCAGGCCCTATCTGCCCTGACACTTATTGTCATACGTCAGGCTCCTCTTGAAGTGGAGTTTGGGAGAGGGAGCTGAGGAACCAGGATCTGAGACTCCTTGCCCTTCCTAATCAATGATGTTGAAGAGTAACCAGATGATTTTCCCAAAAGAAGAGCTCAGTTTGGGATTTTGTCAGCTATGAAAACCCCTCCTTTCAAACTGTCAGAATTTTCTTATGAAAACACCACACTTCACCTATCTATATTTTAAGAAGTACATCAGGCTGGGTCTTTAACTTGGTTGGTACAGCGCTTGCCCAGCATGTATGAGGCCCTGGATGGAAGCAGGAAGATCAAAGGTTCACGGTCATTCTTGGCTACATACATAACAAGCCTGAGGCTCGTTTGGTATACATGGGATACTACCACTCTCCTAAAAAATGTGCACATCTCAGTCTCACCTCTAGGCTATGGTCTATAATGTCCAGCTCTCCTCCATCGGTCCTCACTTAAGATCAGAACTTCAGTTCAGCGTGTCCAAAACAGGCCTCGGTAAGGAGTAACAGTCAAGCCCATTGGGTTACGTTAAAACCTATTTTTCTACGTGTGTGTTTTGCCTGTGTGTTTGTACAACATGTGCCTGTACTCGGTGCCTACAGAGTTCAGAAGAGGATACTGGATCTGGAGTTTGGGTTGGCTCTGAGCCACCCTGCAGGTGCTGGGAACCAAACACTGCAAGAGCCGCACAGGCTCTTACCCACTGAGTCATCTCTCCAGCCCCACGGGTTACATTTTTAGCTCTGCATATTAGGACCCGAAAACAAAGCAGTCTGTACCTTCAAGCTGAACCCTACTTTCATGTGTAGTGGACTCTGTGCCCTAGTTCCAGCCTCCCCACCTCCTGGCAGGGCTGGGGTTAGCCTCAGAGGGAAGTTTTCCATTCCAGCCACTCTTAATGGCTTTGAGTGCCAGACCCATAGGTCTCACTGCCAACTGATGAAATGGGACGTCCTGCTCCAAATCTAGTCTTCTTGCTGCTGTCACACTAGAGCATGCCGTTCCCCAATGAGACACAAAGGCCTAGCTCCTGTCATGGCCACACGCTACCTTTACCAAAAGAATTTGTCAGTTGCCTGCCCGACATTTGGGAGATTTCCTGCACACATGCAAAGCATGCAATAAAGATCCCACTTTGGTCTCCAATTGGCTGCGAAAACCTCCTATGGCGTTTCCATCAGCGAGAACTGGGAAGGGGAAGAATACGTTGTACAAATGCATCTTAAATCCCTAATACATTCTGATGTATTATGCTGATTCAGATCCAAGGTGACAAGCACCAAAAGATCACGGTGAAATGAGGCATTTGTGCAACCAAGGCTGATCTGAACAACCACATGCCTGGGCACCTGGCCTTGGCCGGTGTAGCAGGTTACAGCAGCTTTTATTGCAGTCTCATTGGAACAAAGCTCTGCTTTAGCTGGTACTGTCAAATGTCAAACAATACACAAGGAGAAAGCCACCATGTTAAGAATCAGGACACAAGAAGCAAGCAGAACTCTGGCCTTGAACAAAGAATAGAACGGAGAGCAGACGGTGGATTTCAGCCCACAACGCTGTTCAACTTCTCAAGGGCATGGGTGTGCGGAAGGGAGGGCAGCACAGTGGGAAGGCCAGCAGCAGCGTGGGCAGTGAGTCCTCAGAGACTCACCCAAGGCAGCAGCTCGTCTAGATCGCCACCGCCACCGAGCACTACCTGATCCTGATCTGGGAGGGGCAGCTGTAAATACTGGGGCATCACCTACTGCAAAGGGGTCCCAAGAATGACTCAAAACTGAGCAGGAAGCTCCTTCACTACAGGCCTGGCACGGGCACACCGAAGTGAAAGAACTGAAGATAAAAATACGATGATCCTTCCCCGTATCTGGATATCAGAAACTAAATTTTCTTACTAGAGTTCAAGACCAGAAACTACGGAAAACCTGTCCCAGAATAAAAGTAAAAGGGGTCCAGGGATTCACTGAATCAAAACGCACTGTTAACATGGTTCTGAGGAAATCTCTGTATAACATGGCTGAGGAATTGGAGATGGCTCAGCAGCTATGAGGACTTGCTCTGTGACTGTGAGGGCCAGAGTTCGAATCCCAGCACTCACAAAAGCAGCTCAACCTGTAAAAGGTGAGCAGAGATAGGAAGGTCGCTGGAACTTGCCAACTTCTTGCCTAGATGAAGAAGTGGGAACACTACCTTCAGGGAGAGAGCCTGCCCCAAAAGAACAGGTGACTGTAGGACACCTGATGGCCTCTTCTGGCCTACACACACACACACACACACACACACACACACACACACACACACACACACAGTATACACTCACACTCAGAGACATGAAGAAAGAAATCTTTAATTTAAAAAAATCACCATGACCACTAGACCTGTTCCAAAGCAACTCTTTTAATGTGTACAAAAGGCAAAGAATGAAGTCAAAATGGTTGTATTTTTACTTTGGCTTCTATTTTTCATTCATGAAAGCTTGCCTTTGGGGAACACGCCCACTCTCAGCAAGCTGAATGCCCATGCATGCTAATATTCTTCCTCAGTGGTTCCTCTAACCTGTAAGCAGGAGTCAAACCACTACTCACTGGGGACCCCTGGATCACCACAGGCAGGAGACAGGCTTGCACTTCCCGTCACCCCTGGAAGAGCCTCGGACACCAGCTCCCAAACCCTGGCATCTGAGGCTGCTGTTCTGCTCTGTCTCATTAGGAGAAAGGTGGGTAGGTCCTGTTAAGGGTTTGACTTGAATAAATTATTTAAAGCCTGGTACATGTAACTCTGCATCACTCGGTGTTTCTGAAAACGTTTAAAATAATGAACACTGACTAGGAAACCCCTTATGTTAAATGAATGTGTGGATTTTGCAGGCCATTATCTTTGCACCAGTAAAGCAGGGTGAAGGTACCAGAAATTATGGATGTGGAATTTAGGAATGTCCTAAACATGGAAAGACATTGACCCTTATTTATGACACGGAGGGAAAATCCTGGTAGCGAAAATGAAGCACAGGATTACAATGAGCCTCCAGCAACATGAAGCACTCAGTGTTTCTGGTGTCACACAAACCCTAGCAAGACGATAAGATGACCAGCGCTGCAGGTGCAATGCTTTGTAAGCTGTCTGGATCTGAGTCATAAACAAAAGCCCCAGATACCTTCAAAAAAAAAACACTTCAGCCCAACTGAAACAAACAACTGTAACGTCTCTACACTCCTCCTACCCTCGGTTTACTACATCACCCTTCATTTGCATACTGCTGTTTCCATTCATCATTGGTTAAAAGATTTACAACCGCAACACCAGCCTCACATTGTAATAACATCATTTCACATCCAAATTTACTGTTGGGCGCCCAACCTCCTTCTAAGCTATTATACAAATGTTTTTGGAATTATTCTTTCAAAGTTTCACTCAGTGCTGTACATGCTTTAGTTTACAATATAAAAAGATGCCAAGATGCCTGGCAGTGGGGGCACACGGACTCAGGAGGCGGAGGCAGGCAGGCAGATCTCTGAGTTTAAAGCCAGCCTGGTCTACAGAGTGAGTTCCAGGACAGCCAGGGCTACACAGAGAAACCCTGTCTCAAAAAAAAAAAAAAAAAAAAAAAAAAAAAAAAAAAAAAAAAAAAAAAAGCAAGATGAACATGTATTCAGGCTGAGTGAAAAGAATATTATGCTGAACCATATATACATAAAGAAATCCAGGCTCACTCCACTTCATTCGTGATCCTCCTGTCTCAGCCTGGTCAGTGCTGTGGCAGCAGGCATGCACTCCCATGCCTGCATATTTTTAACTGCCAGGTGATTATTCAAAATTAAACTGAATGTGAGTAAAACACTTATCAAAAATTCTACCATCTCTTCCATATCCAAAAATGATCCAAAGATTCCAGTGTGCCGGAAGTGCAGACTGTGATTTTCCCTCAAGTAGCAGTATGCAGTTCTTGACATCACAGGTCTAAATCTAAGAGCTAACTGGAACCTGATGTCCTCCAAAGTGGCTGTGACATATGCTCATGGGCACTGTTTGCCCTAAAGCATTCACTCTGGAAAACAGGAGCATGGGGGGGGGGGTCATTTCTACACCCACATCAGGGCAGACCTTAAAAAAGCCACTTCACAACCCAGCCCCAGACTTCCGCCTCATGCTCTGCACACTAACCCGCACTAGTCTACCCCACATCCAAATCTAAAGGCAATTAGAGACACATTTCCAAGGAATATGTTAGGACCCGGCTAACAATCCAAGGTTGGTTTCAGCCTTTAAGAAAAAGCACTCATCCAAGCATTTATTTTTCACTCTTCAGGCTATGAAAAGATTTGCAAAGTACAACTTCAGTTTCTGCTCAATTCAGGGCCCAGTGCCTGGTACCAAGGGCTTCTTCACAGATGTAACTATTAAGTTCTGGTTTAGAAGCACCGGCGTGGTTTGTGCCTCCCCACTGGATCTGTGTCTTGTTCTCACACACCCTGTGACATCCCCTCAGATCTCAAGTCCTCCGAGAGGTGCAGGGCCAGCAAGCCCTCTCCATTTCTGTCACTGGAAATAGATGGCAACCGGCCGAGTCTCACTAGTAAGGAAGTTAGGATACCACAGCTAAAGGCTCAAGCCCAAAACTTCAATTTTTTTTTCCCCCTCACAGAAGAGCTTCATAAGGGGTATGGCTACTGATTCACTAATGAATCTCCAGATGTGAACATCTGGATAACACAATGCACTCATTAGCTACTCCCCTTTGAGACTGGACTTGTTAATCCTGACTCAAATCTACAGTTTGCTGGTGAACCATGGGCATGGATTTGTCCCTCCTGTGTTACAGATGACCAAGCACCTAACTGACCGGAGCCATGCAACTATTTTCTGATTGGCCAAGAGCTGCCACAAAAAAAGTGTGACACTGGGGGAAAAAAAAAGCTGTCAGTCATATATTCTCAGGGGAAATAGGATCCCCAAGGAACTTTAAGAAATGAAGCTTTTGTACCATTCGCCTTTCTATGGTGACTAAAAATGACTGCACTACTCAAACTGTGACCTCGTGACGTGAGTTTGATGCTCACACTTAATGCCTCTCACGAGGACTGCTTTAAATCCAACAGGAGGGACTCATCATCCTCCACTCTCACCTGAGGTTTAAAAGTCACCTTCAAAGGCTCGGGAGTTGGGGCGTCCCCTCCTTCTTGGGGAATGTACCCTACCTTGGCCACCTCCTTTTCTGTCTCACTGAACTCATCAGGATGGAACTCATGGATGGGCCCCAGAGCCAGGCTACCTGCGATGATGTCCACGCCCATCCCTCTGTCTCCCTCCTGGCCCTCAGCCTTGGGATCCTTCGGTTTCCTAAGGCTGCGCATCTTAAAAGCTTCCTTTGAGGGGGCTGCATTTGAAATTGATTTCTTAAACCTCTCTCCTGACTGCCGGAGCCTCTCCCCTGACTGCCGGAGCCTCTCTCTCCTCTCAGGCGTGACTATTCTCGTTCTAATTCCACTCACTTTCTTGTCAAAATTCTGCCGTGTCTTCTGCATGTTTTCTTTGGAAAACGCCTTCTTGATATGATCAATGTGCTCCTTGCCTGACTTTCTAAACCTGGCAGATCTGCTTTCTTCAACGTAATATTCTTCATCCGACGAGAGCTCTATCGGGGGATCAAAGACTTCCTCCTCCTCCTCCTCCTGGTTCTCGGGCAGGCTTCTGTCTTTAACAACAGACAGAGACGAGGGGCACCGAACATTCTCCTGCAGGACAGAAGAGCAAATCACGTGAGTGCTTCCTGCATGGCAGGCAGTCAGCTTTTACCTCGGGCCACACCTCCTCCATGCTGTTTGTCCCCAAGCTGCATTCTCAGGGTCTCTCTCTCCTTGGCCATTCTCTCACAAATACTGTTTCTTCAATTCTCCACTCCTAAGATGGCAAGCCTCTCCATGTGGACATAGCACAGGCACCTTTAGTCAGAGGTGCAAACCTCCAGGCCCACCCATTGCGCTCTCCGCTTGCGTTTCCTTCCCTCTCTCTCAGCAGCAGTGACCCTCTGGGTGCCACCCAAGGCAGAGACCTCAGAAACGTCACCCCCAGACACACCCTCATCCTCTTGTACCATGGTCAACTCATCATCAAGTTCTACGAGTAACACAGCAAAATAATGTTTACTTCTCACTCCTCCACCCATGTCTTAATTCAGTCCCTCAAGACCCCAGGTCTGAACCTGGGCCATCAATCTCCTCCAATCCCTCTCCTTCCAGACCATTATCTGAGAAATTCCTGAGAACTGTTTTTTGGGTTTTTTTTTTTTGGGGGGGGGGTTCGAGACAGGGTTTCTCTGTGTAGCTTTGCGCCTTTCCTGGAACTCACTTGGTAGCCCAGGCTGGCCTCAAACTCACAGAGATCCGCCTGCCTCTGCCTCCCGAGTGCTGGGATTAAAGGCATGCGCCACCACCGCCCAGCCGAGAACTGTTTTTATAGCACAGTCTGGTTATAGCCCACTGAAGACTTCTAAGAGCCCGTCAGTGCTCAAGGAGAGAACCCAAACCTTGCAGGATGCTTAGAAAGTTCCTGACCTGACCCTCCTTTCCCTCTTCTCCAGCCCAGAAACACACACCATTCTTAAGATCCTCAAACACATACGATTTTGAACCCTCTATACAAGAGGAGTCCATCCTACAGCACCCTGGACATAAATCCCAGGATAACTATGGATGTCACCCAACACATTTGCAGATAGCAATGTCATATCTCAGTGTCAAACAGACACTCACCCTCTACACCTTCGTGTATGTGACTGCTTCTGTCTCTAATACCTCTTTACCTTCTTTAGCTTTACAAATGATAGCATTCCTCAAAAATCAATTCAAATGTCCCAACTACCTGCAAGGAGAGAGCTAAGAAGGCCAAGTCAAGAGAGGCCCTGTGGTCAATAGTGAGGACAGTAGTTACTATTCTGACAGGAAAACTTCTCAAGGTTTTAAGGACAGCAGAGGCAGGATTTGACCCATGCTGTACAAGGGTCGCTCTGCTGAAAGTAAGCCACAAGGGTGAGACAAGCAGGAAGAATGGCAGGGCGCTACTAAGTTTAAGCAAAGGAAAGGTAGTCAGGGAGGGCGTTTGTGGGCAGGGGTGGGGGTGAGAAGTCTTCTGACTGCAGAAGTACTCAGAAACCAGAGGACCTGTTGCTAGATCCACAGAGGGAAGGATCCACCATTATCTGAGACAGGCACGGAAGCAAGAGGAGGAACCTGGAGGGGAAGGGTGAGGCACTGTCTTTGGAATGGGCACTGGGTATGCAGGCAGAGAGGCTAAGCAACTGGGATTCAGGAGGGAGGTAAGGGCCAGAAATGTGCATTCAAGAACCATTAATACAGCGATGAAATTAAGAGTCATGACACTCTTGCACTAGAGAGATCTCAGTTGGTGAAGTGTTTGCCACATGTGAGAACCTAAGTTCAACCCCCAAACTCCATGTGAAAAAGCAAGACACAGGAGAAGCGTTTGGGGCGCAGGAGGTAAAAAGTACTTGCCAAGCAAACCTGATGGCCTGAGTTCAGATCCTATGGAAGGAGAAAATCAGTTCCCAAAAGTCATCCTCTGGATTCCATACACATACTATAGCACACTTGTGCCCATACTTACACGCATATTACACACACACACACACACACACACACACACACACACACACACACATACACCAAAGTCAAAGTCAAGAAATCAGAAGAGATAACAGAAGACAGAGTGGTGTTTCATTCAAAACTCCTCAGAGACAAAGGGTACCCCGAAATTCAGAATTCAATTGACTTTTGGAAACCATGATAGATAATATACTATTCCCAGAATGACTTCAGGTCAAGCGAAGTCTCCTACCAAATGAGTCATTTTAACAGTTTTATTTTTGCTGCCATGGTGGTAAATGACTATACCCCCAGTTCTCGGGAGGCTGAGGCAGGAGGATCACAAGTTCAATACCAGCCTACACTATACAGTAAAACCCTGTTGGAAAGGGAGGGAGGGAGGGAGGGAGGGAGTCTTTAGATTTTGAGTTTAGAATGTTTGGGGATTTTGAACCTACACACGAGAAAGGAAAGAAAAAAGGGAAAACAGGCAGTGAAGAGGACAGAAAGCCAGGAGAGCAGGACCCCAGAGGCCGAGGGCAAAGCAGTTGAAGAGAAAAACCAACCTGCAAGCCTGTCAGGAGAGAACCAGCTAAAGACAGGCCAGCACAGGGCACAGGTAAAAGGAACCTGGAGTGCTATTTAGAGTCATTTCTAAAACACAGCAGACAAAACTTCGGGAATTGTGAGATTTTTAAAAACTGGCCCATGAGCCGGGCGGTGGTGGCGCACGCCTTTAATCCCAGCACTCGGGAGGCAGAGGCAGGTAGATCTCTGTGAGTTCGAGGCCAGCCTGGTCTCCCAAGCGAGTTCCAGGAAAGGCGCAAAGCTACACAGAGAAACCCTGTCTCGAAAAACCAAAAAAAAAAAAAAAAAAACAAAAAACTGGCCCATGAGTGACAATTTCTTTAAAAACAAACAAACAAACAAACAAATAAACAAAAAACCAAAACAGTATTGATACTTGAGATCCAGGTTGATTCCATTCAACAAGCAGATTCAATAAATACACAAGGAGGATGTTTGCAAATACCCTAAAATATAACCAGTCTGATAATCGGGAAGGCATTCTTAGAATCTTATTCATTAATTTAAATTACATTTTTGGCTACAGGATCAGAGTGCCCATGGGCCTCCCTCTCCCCAACAAAAGAGGCAGAAGTGGGCGTCTCATAACTCTCTGATGAATCAGTGAGAGGCAGTGAAGTTACTCCTCTCCCTTCCTGGCACCTGCTGTGGGGAGCAGCCTCAGCAACAGTGTGGGCTGGGCGAGCCTGAGAAGGTATAATTAGACAAGAGCCAAAGGGTATTGCTTGGTAGGTAGAAATCCCCACAATCCTACAGTGAAGGCACCAGACATGGGGAAACAGGAATCACACACCCTTCTCTTCAAACACAGCAGACAGGGCAGAAGCAGGCTTAAAAACAAAGGGGAACAGAGGCAAGATTAGAAAAAGACCTTGCCTGAAAAATCTCACAGTCCCCATGAGTCCTTGCTACTGTGGGTGAAGGGCAAACACACTGTACTAATCATGGAAGGTTGTAGGGGTAAATTGTAGTTGACTTCGGAATACAATCACATTTGTGTGTGAAGATCCAGGTAAAATTAGCTTTTTGTTGTTTTTGAGACAGGATCTCACATAGCTCAGGCATGCCTCAAACTCACTGTGTATTTGAAATCCCAATCCTCCTGCCTCTACTCCGCAAGTGCAAGGACTATATATATAGGTGTGCACCACCACGCCTGGTTTGAAGTGTAACAAATTTCTGTAACAGAATGAATACTGTAGGTCAGAGTAAAGTGGAATTGAATTAATATGAACGTAACACAGATAGGGACATTTTGGATACACAGAGCTCTGGTACTTGTAATTAGAGGATGTTCAAAACTTACTTGGTAACCACGGACTTGTGCTTACCAAGTAACTGGAAATATGAGAAGATATGCTGTGGTTCATGCCATGCACAATGAGAGGGGTCAACAGGGTGAACACGCATTCAAAGAGAAACGACCGGGGTAAGAATGTCACATAATATTTAAATGCCAACACCCAGAATTTGGCAAAAGTTTAGCTATATACAACTGCAGAAGATAGGATACCAATATTTTGTTTATCTGATACTGTTTTTATTTTTATTCCTTGTTACCAATAAAAAAAGATTATCAACAAAAGATAGGCCTAGGGGAAGCTTAAGGAAAATCTCAAATGGAAATGAAGATATACTTTAGCGGACTAGCTTAAGTTTCAAAATAATTTTAGAAGGGACAAATCTTCAAATAACTATGAGAATTGATTATAGCTAATTTTAACACCTAAAAATAGCCATGTAAATATCATAAATGTAAATTCTAACATATAACAAGTACATGAAACTGAGTCCTATGTCCATAATATTAAAATTCATGTTTTCCCTGTATGCTTATAAAAGATAGCAATTGCTTTTTTCTGACAAACTCTTGCATAATTTGAACAACCAAATTTCACAGATTCTTCAAGATAGTCTATCTTAAAAGAAAAGAGGTTTGTCACTAACTGGGACCTCTCAGTTCCTTTATGGAACTACAGGATCCAAAGACAGAGAAAATACCAGGGAATAGAGACAAATGAAAAACAGCTTTTAAATGGGAGTCAGAGAGAGAAGTATGTCAATAGATGGGACCAGGTGGAATTTTTCCTTGTAGCTTCTGTGATCCTGTGAGAAACCGGTCCACTGCTTTGCTTTAAGTACCCAGACATGCGGCACTCCAAGTGTACTTCCTGACATAACACGTGTGAGTGAAGGGTGAGCACCCAGGCTATGGCTAACGCCCCTGCAAGGTGAATGGATTTATTCTGCAGTCCCATGTCCAGCTCACCACTGTCTGCACCAACACCCGAAGCCAGGAGACATTTTTAAGCCCAGAGAAAGGCTTCCCGGAGCCTGGAAGGAGGATAGGAAAGGACACCAGTCCATTCTTCTATCTTTGAAATAAATCGTCTCTCTCCTCCCTATTTTTTCCTCAATAACCTGTGAACTCTTGGAAACAGATCCAAAACTAGCACTCTCCCTTCCCAGTGTAACTTGACCACTCAGCAGAGAGCTCTGGGGCACTGACTAACGCACGGAGAACGTGAAGGTTATGGGCCCTGGTGCTTCCACTGACTGTGTCCTTTATTCTCCTGGGTTCTGTGCACACAGACTTCCACTTTTAAAAGCATAGAGTTATGCATATGCACTAATGAACATTCCCACACATTAATGATCTCATGCTTAGAACAAATTCTCTGACATGAAATTTGGGGGCCAGAAGACTTGGGAATTTTTTAAGTTTATAATACACACTATCAAAAATGTCTTCCAAAATGTCATGCCAGCTAATTCCCCCAATAGCAGGATAGGGAGAGCTGTTCTCTAATGTTTGCACTCTGGATTTACAGTTCTGTAACGGCCATTGTTTAGATGGGTGAGAGAAGAGTTCTGCTCATCTACTTTGTAGTTCATAAATTTTTCTCTCGTCATTATTCTTTTTTAATGTGGGAGAAAAGAGTTTAGCTTGTCCCTTTTGATTTGCAAGAATTTAAAAAATATACTGTAGACGTTATGTATTTGCCATGGGTATTTTTCAATTTTTAAAGTATTGAGCAGTTATTGGAACTTCACAAAAAAAATGCAACGATGCACATAATCACTCTATTAAATCAGCTAAGTAAAAAAGCTTTTCAATTGAGTAAGAAATTACCTATGGGACTTCTATATCTGTATTACTGTAAGAATAGTATTTTAAAAAAATAAAACAAGCTGGAGTGGTGGCTCATGTCTGTAACCCTAGCCCTTGTGAGGCTGAGGCAAGAGGATTGTCATAGTTTGAGGCCTGCCTAATGAGGATTAGGTCAGCATGGGCTATAGGCTGGACTGTCTCAAAAAACAGTAAAAACTTTAAAAATAAATAAATGGCCTGGTTTTTCAATCAGAAACAGGTAACTTTCCTTATTGTGACTAATACAAAAAAAAAAAATTATGTTCAGAGAAGTTTTTGGGTTTCCAGGCTCTCTATGATGAGAATAAAACCATGACTGTGTGGGTGCCGGTTCCTAATCTGTTTTCTTTTAGGGGGACGTTGTGTATCAAACTCAAGCCTCAGCCATGTGGGTGAGTGTTCTACTGAACTACATCCTCCACCCTTTCCAGTTCCTTCTTTTATGTAACAAAGACCGTTTTTAAACTTGAGATTTCTTAGGACCCTTTTAGTTCCAGCATTCTAAAGTCTACTGGGTCACTGTGCTTACTTAATAGGACTCAAATGCTGAAAAAAAAAAAAAAAAAAAAAAACTGACAGCATTAAGTTTCAAAGGCAAAAAAACAGCTTGAGCCACAAGCCACAGTTCACATCACATGACCAGTAAGAAGCTCAGAACATGGATGATAGAGTGTCGGTTAGCCAGAAATGGCTTTCTCCTGAGACGCCGCTACTCAGCGAGCTCCAGTACGTACCATAGACCATGGCTGAGACGTGACTCTGGAAACCTCTGACTTGATGACAAAGGATGAGAGAGATTCTATTCACCAAGCTGAACACAAGTGCAAGCTTACCTGGAATATTACCACACGGAATTTGTTCTTCTTCATTATTTCTTCTTGCTTGGTTTCAACCTTGGTTACGTGAACCCGTTGCTTCTCCACCCGGGCCTTCACATCTTTAATGTGAGCGCTGACTTTCCGGGTCTTCTCAAACAGCTTGTTAACGATGTAGCCCGTGTTGCTGTGTGACTGTGAGAGCTTCAGCAGGTCGATCTGGACAGACTTTATAGCGTTCTCCATTTCCCTGTGTCTCTCTTCTATTCTCTTCTGGCTTGCCTGTACACTGTCCACGATGGTGGCCACCTTGTCCAGCACAGTCACAATTGTAAGAGCAGCATCCTGGTCTTCGTCTTCAGTCACACTTGACAATCGATTCTGGTGGACTTTACCAGCATTTGAAGCAGACCCATTGTGTTCCATTTTACTTCTTTCTCGGCAAAAGATGTCCTATAGCAATCAATTCTACACTCGAAGCCAAAAGTCGGCTTGGTAACAGGCAACGAAGCTGCTTTAAAGGGCTGAAAACCGCACCCTGGAGAGTGGTCAAGTATTTATAACGACAAATGCCCATCCGTGACTGCCCTGCAACATGAGCCCTTGCAAGCACCGGGGTCAGTTCCAAACATGCTTGCTGACTGACTAAGGGCCTCAAATAAGCCTGTGTGGGCGGAAACCCCTGAAGAAGTTCACTAAAGCCATGGTGCTACTCATACTAAGCCCACAAGCCAAGTAGCTCCAAACACTGAGCAAAGTTTTTCTCTTTGGATCATTTCAAGCAATAGTTTGTATAAGCAAAGAAATTTTGAACTGTGATCTTCCCTTCCTGTTAATTTCACCTATTACAAGTACTAATAGACTAGTATCAAAGAATACAATAAATAAACACACAAAACAGACCATATAGTGAAAACATTATATTATAACATGCTTTTCCAAATCAAATTATTAAAATCAATATTTAAGTTTGAACATAGTCTTTAAATTCTACATGCATAATTTTGACTAGCTAAACTACACGTTAAACACCTTGATACATTCTACTCACATTTAGACCTTTAAACACCAACAATCTATTAATAGAGCTACTACAGGACAAATTTGAATTAGAGGTCTTAGGTCATTTTTAAGCTCACTTTCAGAGCACCAATCATTAACAATTATTTCTGCATTGTATTCACAAACACTGATACAATTTGTATGTTCATATTAAAACAAATATCATGTTTAAAAATGAATGTGTATTAAAGTAGTTTAACTGATATGTAGGTTTTATTCCAATCTGCTCATTAAACAGGCTATCTTGACAATATCTAAATCTATTTTCAATGATCTGTTCAATCATTAATTCTCAGATATCTTTTCAAATTATTAGAATTATATCTTCAAAGAGAGAAATTGTCAACTGCAGTCCGTACAGTTTATAAATATGTTACATCTAACACACACAGCTTTGCAGCTCATGCAGTAGGGGCAGTGTCTAAAAAAATCAGGTACTAAATCTCAAAAACATTTAAATAGCTATTTAAACACAGTGTCTTCTAGATTTTTTTTTGTAAGAAAAGTAATCTGTAAACATCTTTACTTTTAGTTCATGCTTTGCCATTTGCTGTGGTCATTGGGAAAGAAGTTTGACTTTATAGCCACTGTGATGTAGGTCCATCCATCTCTGCAAAAATATTACATTCCATGGGTAAAGAACAATTCCTAGTATTACCATGTGGTACAAATTCATGAAATCAATTTCTGTATTTAAAAACATAAAACAGAGACTACTAAACAGTCCAAAAACTGCTGTAGCTAAATATTCTAAATACGAGCCAACAGTACTACACTAAAAATGTCCAAAAATAAGGCCTCTGAAATAAATATTTCCATTCTTTAAAAAAAGACATAATAAATGTACATCACATGGTCAGTGTGCATACAAAAGCCAGCAGTTCAAACCATTCTGGATGAAGTGTCTGAAGTAAAATGACCTAGGTTTTGCTTCTGTCGACGTCCTCTGTTGTTCTTGGGGCATTTTCTGTTGCATGAAAATACAGAAGGGGGAAAACAATCATTTAGTTAAAGATGTTTAAACTACGTCGAAGTAACACACAGTTCACACACTGCACCCAGTCAGGAAACGAAACAAGACACTGTTTAGTTCCAGGCTAGATGAGGACAGACATAATGGCTGTTTGTTCTTTGCTAAATAGCTGGGAGTTGGGAGGGATCACACTCGTGAATCAGGACAGTGCCCACACTGCTGATACACATTGCTGAGAAGGACGCCTGCCTCTCTGGCCTGGCAGCTGCTCAGTTCCGGTGACGGATCACTGTGACGGTAGAAAAGAAGCTGACCTGGGCGCTTTCCCTGAGCGTTATCACAGCACCAGAACAACAAGGAAAGCTTAGCTGATGATCTCAGACAGGGTGCACTGAAGTCCTCTAGCTCAAGAAAACGACTCAAAAGGAGCATGCCACAGAAGCGCACTGGAAACTGGGACCCTGCAAGTGAGATCCCTGGACTCTGCTCTTCTATTACAGTAAATGTGGCCCTAACATGGAACGAATTCCGGACAAGAGAATGTGATAATGAGTGTAAAGGCACCGAGATGAACGTGGGTGGCTTTGAGAGTGGATCCTACTGGCAGGCGTGGTAACTGCCTATTATTAGTAGCGGCCACCTGTGCAAAGTCAATGCCCCTTAGTGGAAACAGTGTCTTGGAATGAGTCTGTTTGCTCTAATGTCCCATGTTTTTATTCTATTTCAAAGAGGATTGCTTTGCCTTAACTTAAAAGCCTTAATGACAACGTTTCTGGTGGTTTTCAAAGGATTTTCTCTCACTAATCCTTATAAAGATAGCCTGATGTAGACAGGGCTGGGATCGTATCCATTTCATAAATGAAGGAGCTGGCTGACAGGCCAAGCGACCGGCTTTAACTGCCACGAACCCACCATGAACGGGAGGAGTTCCAGGTTCCTGGGACCAAGGATTTTTTCTTCTATACAGTAAAGGATTTGGCTGAGACAGTTCAAAGTCCCTGCCAACCTGTCTGTCATTCTAGGCGTCTGAAAACACAAAAGAAGATTCTAAGCATAAAAGAAGAAAACACAACTCACAGAAAAGTGGGCCAGTAGGAACATCCATTTAAAGGAAGATTCCTCACAAGCAACAGCCATTGTGGACGAACAGCTGTTCCCTAATGGACTACATGGGAGAGGCGTGCCTCAAAAATTCAATGGTGTGGTCCAAGAACGTAATCACAATATTCCACATAGAAGACAGCAAGCCATTCCGGAGCAGGGTGGGGAAAGGCTGTGTTCCTTACAGTACAGTACATGTAGCCCTAACGTGGACCAAATGTCAGGACAGTGTTTCTCTTCTGCTTGTAACACTGTGCGTTCCTCTACTGATGTCCTACATGGTCTCCCCAATCACACATCTTCCCTAGTCCAATCAGTTCTGCAAATGACCTTTAATGTGGTTCAAACACACTAAACTTCGACAAAAGCAAGTTTGGTTCCTGTCCCCATGCAGCAGTCATATCTGGCTGACCTATTTCCAACAGGACTGAGCACAGCCCTGCTTCTAGATGATTCAGTCGAAAGAGGAATGACTGAAGAATCACGCAGCACTGACTCCAAACCCAGGCACTTCCCTTTGCTGGCTGAATGGCCACAGGCAGAGCGGTTAACCTCTGAGCCTGTATTAAATGGCCACAGCTGGCTAGGCTGTTAAAGGCTTTTCCCCCATCTTCCTTTCCTCTTGTCACTGTTTGTTACACCATTTTGTCCTTTCTTTGATCTACTGCCCAATTTTATGCTCGGTAGTCTTGCCTAAAGGCAGATCATCTGTTCTGTGGAATAAAGCATGCTGACTTTAGTGCCTAAACTTCATGAAAAATATCAGCTACTCAGAGAACGTTTTTCCATCATTTCTAGATTTATTATTTTGGTTCCAGGGTGCTGGGACTACTTGAAGGTCTTTTTCCAGGCCCTGGATAGAAGGAAGGCCTATACATCCAATCAGCTTATCAATATTGACTTGAGATGCTATGACTCTCTGCCTCCCACGGAAGAAGGAGAACACAAAGATAATGCTCATGGAACATGAGAACCAAAACTTAAAGGAGGTGGGAAGAGGTGAGGAAGAAGGTAAGACAGGGGATGGAAGGGCAGGGCACTCTGCTCTGGCATTTTTAAAGTTCCAGTTTGGTCTGACACCTTTCTACTCAGTTTGAGAAAAACCCGTTTACCTCAAACTGAGTTGAAATGTGTCATTTTTTTTTTTTTTTTTTTTGGGTTTTTCGAGACAGGGTTTCTCTGTGTAGCTTTGCGCCTTTCCTGGAACTCGCTTGGGAGACCAGGCTGGCCTTGAACTCACAGAGATCCGCCTGCCTCTGCCTCCTGAGTGCTGGGATTAAAGGCGTGTGCAACCACCGCCCGGCACAAATAAGTCTTTTAACATATAATAAATGCTTTAAAATTTTTTACATTGACTTTGTGTGTGTGTGTGTGTGTGTGTGTGTGTGTGTGTGTGTGTAGATCAGAGGACAACTTTGAGGAGTTGGTTCTCTCCTTCCACCATGTGGGTCCTAGAGACCAAACTCAGATTGTCAGGCTTGGGGGCAAGTGCCTTTACCCAAAAGCCATCTTGCTGGCCCCTGTGCTTTTATTTTTAACACAGCATTTGAAAGCCTTTTACTTACAGCTGTAATCAGGATGTAGTCAGAGAAGGCTATCTTTAAAGTTGATGGTTTTCTTCATTACTACACTAACTACAGGTAAAGTATATTCTCAGACCATAAAAAAACAACTCTGTAGACTTAAAGCATTGCTCATAGCTGCTCAGTGAACGTGTTCCAGAAACTCTGCTACAACCACTGTCCCTGAATTCAGAGTTCCTACTACACAGTTCCTAGATCCCTAGCCTCCTTGTCTTCATTGACTGTTCTCACACCTCCTCTACCTATAACCCAGATATGTCCCCAGCTCTGGGAATGAGTTCCTACACACATTCTAAAGAAGCGACAGGGAGAAGTCAGACCCACGCAGAAACTGTGTCCAGTGGACTAGACACTAGAAGTGTGCCTGATGACTGGCCCCTAGCCCGGTGAAGAGGTTTTAAGGGTTTTCTCTGGTTTACACCTTGCAGTGCATAGTGTAAAGCCGACACTCTATGGCTATTACCTACCTCGTTATGCACATGACAATTGCTACTATAATGGCGATCTGAACAGCTCCAATAATGGCTGCGATAAGAACGTGAGTGAGCTTCTGCCTACTTGGTACTACATAGAGAATACTAAAGTCCGTCTTTTCACAGTGCTGGCCAGTGTAACCAGATTCGCATCTGCAAGGGGAAAAAAAAGCAATCCCTATGAGAATTACAGTTTTAATACAATAATTTTTATTCTTTGAGAATGTCACCCATGCGTACAATGTAGTTTGATCATGTTCAGCCTCCCCAGTTCTTCTCCCTAACTTCTAGATCTACCCCAACCCCTTCCCAACTTCATGGTTTTTTTTTTCTTTTCTATTAATAACCACTGGGCTCCATTTGTGCCACCCATATACACATGGGTGTGAGACCATCCACTAGAACATGATCGATCTACCAGGGACCATATACCCCTAAAGAGAACGGACTCTCCCTCTCCTGGCAGCCATCAATGTCAACAGTGCTCAGGGAGGGGTGGCGGGCTCAGGAGCCCTCCACTCTTTATACTGGAGTGTTGACCGCACTGATCTCGTCTAGGTCTTGTGTGGGTAACCACGGCTGCTGTGAGTTCACAAGCGCAATGTGTTTCACCCCGTCTTCAGAAACCTCTGCCTCTTATGATCCGTCCACCCTGTCTTCCACAACGTTCCCTGAGCCTTGGGGAAAGGGGTGTGATACAGATGTCTCATTTATGGCAGAACACACCACCGACACATGAGAATTTTTTTGAGACAAGGTCTCTCAGTATGTACCCTAAGCTAACCTACACCTCGATTTT
>CABHPQ010153138.1:0-25755 GCA_902168405.1 Peromyscus aztecus | reverse complement strand
GGGGGGGGGGGGATGGGACGACACAAATCAGTCCTGCCAGGGGAGCTGGAGAAAGGCATTAATATGAGGGTAACTGACACCGCCAAGGTCTGTCATCATTATGAGTGTGTATTGCACCCACTTCTGGTGCTGCATGTACTTACTGCAGGGGACTGTCTCAAGGTCCTTATACCTCAGAAGGTTGGTTAACTCAAGGTCAGAGGAATGCCATCCTTTGTCCTCCAAGAACCACTACAAAACCATAAATCCGACTTCAAGGAGTCAGATGTTGAATTGGAAATGAACATGGGCGCTGACAGGCTGGGCAGCCCTCCTGCTGAGAGTCAAGGCTCTCCGTGGAGGAAAAGGTCTGACTTTATCCCTTGTCCTTCACATGCACAGAGGCTCAGCTGTGTTCTGCCCAGGGTTTCCGTGTGCTAGGTTTTTCTCTAGCTGGGTTCTATATACCCTGAGGTACCTGGGTAAGGTTATGATCTGAAGGAGAACCAGTTCTCCTTTTCCCGCTAGACTATCCAAGGGGCTAGATGCAGCTTCCATTCTGGGGAACCTTAAGGTGGAGCCCTTACTTGGGGCCCTAGGACCAAGAGACAGAGCAGATGCTCTACTCCAGAGCGCCCTTGTAGAAAGCAGGACCAGGAAACTTCAGTCTCCTGTGCCTCATTTTGGCTGTGCTCTGAGTTTATTGTCTCATCTGTCTATTGTTCCCAGCCATGCCCCTGCCTTCCTCTGGCCCCCTCCCCATCTGTCAAGTTGAGCCAGAAACCTGTACACAGATGCCCTCAGCTAGACATACAGCACAAAGACCTTCTGTCCTGCCAGAGGAACACTGACAGTTGGGGGAACTGGACCTGACCTTGGGAGGTCCATGTGGCCGTGTCAGCCTGAGTGGTTTCTCTGAATGGAGTCCTTACTTGGGAACAAGAAGTATTAAGTTAAATCCATAGTTCTTTGACCTAGGAAGCACAGTCTCTGTGAGGAACCACTGAAGACCATGCAGGGAGGCAGGCCCAGACCCTGTGACAATCTGATCAGAGTCTTTGAGTGGTTCACCCCATCAAGGCTCTGTACCACCTACAACTAAATGAATACAGTTTCTGGGGGGTAGGGGGGTGAGTCTGAAATGTCCATACACCCATTTCAGCTTTATTTCATGAGAATGACCGTGGCATTCTGAAATAGGCTGAAAACCCTGAAATACCACAACTCAAAATATCCCCCCAAGGGTGAGCACCTCTGTGCCTCCATGCAAACCATCATCCTGGTCCTGTTCCCCTAGGGTTCCCCAGGCCTACAAGTAGAAGAACGGTCCTTCTTCCATGCCCACCCCACTGCCAGTAATGGAAGAGGAAGCCCACCACAGCCTCTCACACATCCTGGGCGGTAGGACAGCAGACTGTGGGCATTTCCCCAGGTACCAGTAATCCTGCATATTAGGGCATTAGGCAGATTACCGAAAGCAGCTCAAAGCAGTAAAGCATAATGTGGGCACCGCCAGCTGGGGTGCTCGTGGCCAGAGTTCTATGAATGGACAGCTGAGAGGAGGCGGTCACTGGACACTCCAGGAGAGAACTAGGGCAGAGGAGCCCTCAGGTCCCAGTCAGAGCTGGTAAGGGACGGCAGCAGAGTTTATTTCTGCCCTTGGGAAGTCCAGTTATGCATCCTTTCCCTGGCTACTCAGAATGTCCTGTGTATCTATCTAATGGCTGCACAAAACCCCACCACCACGGATCCCAGGGGCCCTGTATGAGGCCATCCTGAATGGCCAGCTGGTATTCTCCCTAACTATTGGGCCACAGCTCCAGGGATGGGGCACCCTGTTCAAAGATTTGACCCACAGAGGCTTAAAAACAAGCTCAGATGAAGCCTATCGTTCCAAAGTCAGAAGTCTACCAGGGTGTACCAGGGATCCCTGCCATAGCTCTCATGCTTCAGGCAATGTCAGCCATCGCTCTCCAGGTGTACCAGATGCAATCTTTCTCCAAAACACCTGTGTGCTCCATGTGAACAATTGTACTTCAGGAGTCTTTGTGGTGGAAAAAAAAGGTGACAGAGAAAGGCCAACCGACCTTTAACAAAAGCTCACCATCTCTACACCTCTCGTTCTCGTGTCTCAGAATCAAAGGAGCCGTGTAAATGGGCCCCGAGGGTCTTGTCTGGGTCTGAACCACCTTGACCTTGTAGCTTGGACTACGGATCCCTCACTGCGTTTGTTCCTGGCTCAGCTCTGCCCAGTGCCTGTCATTTCTCTCACTGGGGGACATGAGGAGGGAGGGCAGCGATCCTTCCAGCTCTTCTCAGAGCGCTCTCTAAGCCAATCCTAAGGAGCATGGGGTAGCTGGCCCTCACAAAGTTCTTGGTCACCTCTGTCCTCAATAAGAGGCCAAGCTCTCTACCCGATTGTGTTTGCATCAATGTGGGAGCCCATTCTCACGAGTAGCCAAACTGAGCTTTAAATCTGATCTGGTCTAAGTGTAGAGGCCAGGTTTTTCCTTCTATTTCATGATACTCAGATAGACACAATGTGCTAAAAAAATCAGATAGGTGTTCTCTGCAAGAGGCTGTGTGTCACTACTACTGACATGATTGTCATATACTTGGCAGCTTCTAAGAAACAACATAGTATGGACACCTAAATTGGGTTGCAGTCAGACATGTATGAAAAGGGATTTGGAGAAATGTCCTAGGAAAGGGGCTCCAGGCTGACCCAGGAAACATTAGACATGTCCCCAAACAACATCATTTGCTACTTCCAATTAATAGATCATCCCTCAAGCTTTAGTGGCAAATACATGTATCCTTGAGGAATTATGATGACTGGATCCTTTGATGAGTTTAATAATGGGGAGAAAAAGTAACAGCTTAGAGTCTGCTGTTGGGGCCTTGGAGATTTGGACTAGATTAACAGATATCTATGACTCCTGGGTAAGGGTATCCTTGGGCAAGTCCAAGGCAGCTAGCTGACCTGCAAGGATCCAGACACAGAACTGCCAGTCTGTAAGGCAACCCCATGACCCACCCTCAGCACCACCCAGATAGAGTAGTAGTAGCTCCACACTGGCTAAACGAGAGACCACTGGAGAGCCTCAGTTGGAAGACAAGCTCATGTGGCTAATCACAGCAGGCCGGTCTGAAGCAGGGCCAGAGGTTCAGCTGGATTAGTAATGGAGACAATTGTCTGCATGCATTGTGCCGTCTCTGTGAATGCTAGTACCAATACTACATGTGAAACTCTACTCCTCCCATATTAAAGACAAGCAGTTGAGGCGCCAGGCAGGTCCCCATGTAGCACAGTGGCCTTACAAAGCTGCCAGAAGCTCATTTCCCACAAACCCCCTCTCCATATGATTGCATTTTATGGGCACTTTTCTTGTCTCAAGGATACCATGTAACTCTACAAAAAAAAAAATGTTTCCTTTATGAAAATGATTCTCAGAGTCACAATGCTGTACAGAGAGAGCTACCTGGGACCTTGGAACATGCATGGCCTTTAGGAATAAGAAGCTGAACATCATAGCAGCTACAGACTTGAAAAACAAGGCAATCATAAGAGACTGCTGTAGAGTCCACACGAATGAAAAATGGCTGAAAGAGGTGTGAGACAGTCAGGCCATTTGTCAGAGTCGCAAAAGTCCTGATCCTTGGGTCCACTTTATGAACTGCGCAACCTTGATGGAGTCATTTCATATAATCCTAGCCTTGGTTCCTTTAGTGGCAAACCAGGCTTACAAATACTTCCTGAGATGGTACCTGTGAGGATCACCATAGTGATGATAACAATAAGATGAGAAGTCTGCAGATAGCAGACTCTCTCAGTGCCAGACAATGCACTTGGATGACGCCATGCCCTGCCCACCAGGAGCTTAGAATCTATTAAGTTGCAAGTAGCAAACCTGATCTTTGTCCAACTCACCAAAGTGGAAGCAAGACTTGGTCAAGATGAACAAGAGTGTGAACTGGGACCCACAGGAAATCTCGGGAAAGATATCAGGGACCTCTGTGTCCAGGCCAAATTAATTTTCTTGGCTCAGTAGGGAGAGGAAAGACAAAATGTGAAAACACGGGTGTGGATATGGGTGCGGGCTGGTATTTAACAACTTGACAGAATTTAGAAAGACCTTGGGGACAAAGCCCTGGGCCCACCTTTGAGAAATTATCTGGATTAGGTAATTGAGGGGGGGAAGACCTACCCTTTATGTAAGCAGCAGCATTCCATGGGCTGGAGTCCTAGCTCTTGTAACAAGAAAGCTAGCTGAGCATTGGAATTCATGTCTCTCCCTGCTTCCTCCCTGCATACGTAACATGACAAGCTGTTTCATGTACCTGCTGCTGTGACGCTCATCTGATGGCTTGTCCCTTGGAACTGTGAGCCAGAACAAGTCTCTCCTTCCTTAAGTTGATATTTGGTGATATTTTGTCTTGGGAACAAGGCAAGTAAAATAATAGAGGGACCAATTGAAAGCCCTTAGGAATGAGGTCACTTATAAGTGTTAAATGGGTCTGTTCAGAGGCTGGAGAGATGGGTCAGTGGTTAAAAGCACTGGCTGTTCTTCCAGAGGACCTGGGTTCAATTCCCAGCACTCAGATGGCAGCTCACAACTGTCTGTAATGCTAGATACAGGGGAATCCATCACTACACAGGCAAAACAATAATTCCCATAAAATAAATTATTTTTAAAAATGGGTCTGTTCAGTGGGTCAGAAAGGCCACAGCCTCCTCATGTCCTACCTTCTCTTAGCTCTAAGACAACTGGCCACCCAGCCTCCAGAGTGAAATCACAGAAAGGGACAGGGAATGGGTCAAGGGTGAGAAAAGGAAGAGAAGGAAGTGAGCCCAGTGATAGCACTGAGATGAAGATACTCGGGCCTGATGGACCTCACGCTGCACAGTCAGTCTGGCAGGTTAGCTCATGGGTGTGCTGGCTCCACAGGAGCCACATGGAATGCAGAACCACACCGTCCAGAATGCTATCTGGAATGAAGAGGCCAGCATAACTAAATGTAGAGAGCTGGAGAAAGACAGCTGATGCTCTCTCCAGGGAAGAGCTGTCCTTTTCTCTGACATTATGCCATCACTTCTTTGTTGGGTATTAACATGCCCTTTGAATAAAATGACAATGATGGTGGAGCTGGCATTTGACAGTTTCTTTGTTAGGCCTCTGCCTGTCAAAATAAGAAGCTGGCAACCTTGTGAAATTGTCTCAGTGTTTTAAAGTTTAATTGACTCTCCCAGCAAAAGTCTAGGCAGCACTTATATACTCCACACTCTCATTCTACAGATGGGCAAATGAAGGCACCCAGATGTCACATTCTAGAAGGCCAGGTCTCCTACATGGAGCGCAGGATGTGTTTGTCACCTGTCATGACCAGAAAAGTCAGAATCTAAGAAACAAATTCTTGGGCCTCAGAGTGTGAAATGTCAGTGATCCTTGCCCACAGGGTAGAAGGAAAAGATCACATGTTTCCAGAGCTTATAGCAGTGGTTCTCAACCTTCCTAATGCTGAGACCCTTTAATACAGTTCCTCAGGTTATGGTGACCCCCCAACCATAAAATTATTTTCACTGCTACTTCATAACTAGAATTTTGCTACTGTTATGAATCATAATGTAAATATCTGATATGTAGGATATTTGATATGCTAACCCTGTGACAAGGCTATTGGCTTAGAGCCACTCCACAGGGCCCTCAGTTTCCATGTGCCCTTGTTATTACTATTACAGGGAATGTACAGAGCAAAGACAACCTCCCTGAAAACACTACAGTTGTCTCTGTGCCCCCTGCCATCATTTGAGAGGCACCAGTGGTAGAGCATTTACCAGCTAACTGTAAGCAGGGTGAATGGCAAGGAGGGACTCCCCTACATATAGGAAGAACACAGAGAAAATGATGAGTAACCCACAAACAATCTAAGCTAATGCCCAGTGTCCAAAGTGACACAGAGCCTTCCACTGTAGTGGGTAGCTGTTCCAGCTTTGACCTGAAGTACCACCCACATTGAGGCTTCAGTAACTGTCACACCTACAAGGTGGAGCCAAGAGAGGACCCCTGAAGACCCGAGATCCGGATGGGCCGGCTCTCTTGGTTCCTGGATCCTCGACGCTGGAGGTAGACCAAGCAGAGTTCTCTTGAGAACACCGCTGGACTGCACTTCACCTTTCCCAGACCCTGTTACCTATCCTTGTAAGTTACCCCACAAAATAAACCTCCCTTTTAACTATGTGGAGTTGCCTTAATACTTAAACCAATATTCCACCCCTTTGTTACTTGCTCTGGACCTTGCAGTTAGTTCCTGGCAATACCTTCTTCACACTGTGTTTGTTCCCTGCCAATCACCATGCTACAAAAGCTCTGTGAGGGTTAGCTAGGGTCCTTGCCTAATCTGTGTGAGCTACATCATAAGGCTCCTGAGCCAGGCCCCTGACACACAGCAGGCTCTTCATGTCATGTTAAGAGAAGACTGACTATACCCTGCGTTTTGTTCTGTTCTTGTTTTCCCTCTTCACTCATATTGTTTGGAATCTCAAAACCCTGCCAAGGGTGCCCTGTCCAAAGCTCAGAACTGGAAGTACTCAAGGCCCAGTCCTTACAGCCTCCAGTTCCAGCCTGGCCCTGCCCTCCCCATCTCCATGCTGAACTGCTCTGTCTAAGATGACTAGACTGGTCTACCTGACTGCCACACTTTAGTGTGGCCATTCCTCTCCTGGGATGCCCTCTCTCCATTCCCCACATCTTCATCCTTCCTGATCAAATCCTGGAGACCCAGGAAAGTGCCCCCACACACACACACAGATCCATCTCTCTCTAGCTTCCCCTGCCTTCCCCCATCTTTCCTGAAGTGCCCCAATCTTCTCTGGTATCTTAATACTGGACAGGGCTAGAAGCTCCTGTTTTCATGTCTACGTGTTGTAATGTTCCAATCCTGGGAGCTCCTTAAGATAGAGCATGGGTATATTTGTGGCACGTGTACATGGCTATGGCGGTTGCCCAACATGCAGAGGTTTACAATGTCTTCCTCTATCACTTTCTGCCATATACTCTTCAGACAGGGTCTCTTGCTGAAGTGTACATCACCTTTTCCAGTGAGACTGGCTGGCCAAGAAGCTCCCAGGATACACTTGTCTCCACCCACTAGCACCAGGGTTACAGGCACACACAGCCATGCCATGTTTTCACACAGGTGCCAGGGATTCCAACTCAGGCCTCCACGCTTGTACAGCAACCATTCTTACCCAATGAACCATCTCCCTTGCTCTTTTCCTTTTTTTATAGACCCAAAGTATCTGGTATGTGGCAAAACAATGAAAAGTCATGCATCAATTAAGTTAGAACCCCCACTGGATAGACACTGGAAACACAAGCACAGTCCCCATCAGTTAATAGCCAGTGAATTCCGGCCAGCCTCCAGGATTCCCAGCACAATCGGAGGCTGTTTGTTGCCTTAACTGTTATTCCTCTGCAACTGTATTGTCAAATGCAAACCCTACTCCAGGCACGATCAGATGACACAGGGCCTCTGAGAGACACATGCTTCACCAGGCACGTCCATCACAACAAGATGAATGTCCTTGTTTACAAAAGGAGTCATCCCATCCCAGGAAAATTTCCACTGTGATTTAGGACCTAGGCGAGAATGAGCATACAGAGCTCACCAACCGAGCCTTTGTCTGCTTCTCCCATTGGCTGAACTTGGACAGGATCTGGCTGGAGGTCAGAAAGCTGCTATAATTTGGCCATTGGTCTGCCTTTCTAGACATGTAACATGACCTCCATTTGGGAAACGAAGGTCTAGCAGGACAGAGGGACCAGATGAAACAGAAAGATGGCCCAGTCAGTGACCAGGCATACAGGCGGCAGTTAGTACCTACTGCCCCAAGCCATCCAAACTTCAGCCCAGCCACATGCTGGCAGAGGTCATCAGCCATCCAAGACCATGAGTCCTCACACACTCGAACTGAATCTAGGTTTCCAGCTCAGCAGCCAAACAGGAGACTCTGGTGTTAATATAAAATTTAACAATTACTTAACAGGCAGGGGCGAGGCAACAGGACTTTCACTTATATGGGGTTCAGAGAATGTCTGTTCCTTCTAGAAGACGTGTAAAGAGACTAAGAATATCCTACAAAACCTAAGCAGTCTTCCTGTCAGTCCCAGGCTCATCGAGCTCCTCCGTGGAGCCTGGGACCCCTCCAAGTCTGGACACAGAAAGAGGCTAGGCAGCTGTGAGAATGTCCTTTCTCTAGGAAGGCTTTTCCAAAATTATATCAGGTTTCCTTCTAACCCAGCTTGCCTAACATGGTTGAGGAATGTCTTAGAAACTGATGTGATTCAGTCTGGCTTTGGATGAAGTTTTCCACCCAGACAGAACACACTGAGTGTCTGAGAGCATAGGCTTGTAACACTGGAGGCATTCAAATGCTTTCCTTGTCTCCAGACCTTGGTCAGGAAGATATGCTTGCAAGTGGCAGCTCCAGCCCTTGGAGGAAGTCAGGTAGAGAAAATGGGTTAAGAGGAAGCCAAAAAGTCTTACCCCACACACTTGCAGACAGGGGCCTCCTCCCACCAGCCTCCCTGCATCCATTCAATTTTGAGAATCTATGGATCTGGCTGCAGTACACCCATTATAAATAGTCAAAGAGCTGCTGGAAGCAATTTGGTACCCAAGCCCTAAAATGGAGCACATCCACCTTGGAAGATAGTGAAGAACCATCTAGATTTCTGTCCCTGTGGAAGCTGTTTCTCTGATGAGACTCACTCAGTGCCTTCTACAAATACAGGCTCTACCCCTCCACCACTGCTAGAAATGTTATCTCCACACCATCTGTAACCTGATTGGCTAGTTAATCATGAGTTATCCCTCAGCTGTTGTTGGCTCTTCCAGATTTCCACCTGAGTACCCACAAGCTCCCTTGATAACAAGAAAAAGCACACAGTTTATTGTGACATGGTAGAGATGGGGAGTGCTGAGAGGCAGGGTCAGGGCAGGGGAAGTTCCAAATCTCAGAAATCTCCATAAACATCGGACAGCAACAGAGAAACACTGTGGGCGTCACCTGGGCAGGCATCTGGCCAGCCTCATGTTTCTATAGCAACAGCTAGTCCTGCCCCTAAGGCTGATGGATAGGGTGGTGTCTTTTGTGTGAGCACGTCCAGAGGGCAGATCACTGCCTTAATCCTAAATCTCAGTATTCCTCTCCTTGAAGCTGGCTTTCTCTGTCTAGGCAGAGATTATGACAACTAATATTTCTTAGTCTTGTGACATCAGACATGAGGAATCAGTCAAGTGGAAGGGGTATGTGTGGAAGCTGCTGAGAATATCGTTGGTATAACTCTCCTTTGGTATTGACCTGGGATTGGTTCTTGGACCCTATACATGCAGGATACCCCAATTCTCAAACGCTCAAGTCCTATTATTGTTTCTTCCCAAAGGGTTCATCTACTGGAAGCTTGGTCCTCAATGTGACAGCATCTACCAGGGGAAGGTGGGGGAAGTTGTTAGGCAATGGGGGCACTGCCCATGGAAAAAAATTAATGCTGATCTCAAGGAGTAAAGAAGGCTTATTCTCTCAAGAGTGGCATGCAATAGGAGAGCAAGCCTGGCCCCTGAATCCCTCCAGCTTCCTGTTTCACCATATAATCTCTGGCTCTTCCATGAGCTGCCATCATCACACCATCAACCACATTTTGTCACAATCAGGGGGACCTCACCAGAGCCAAGAAGATGATCATGAATCTCTATGAGCCATCTTTACAAAGCTCCTGGGTCTAGAGCAGGAAATGAATGAGTTCCTACACAGAACAGAATAGTACTTACTAAAGTAAACCACATGTATCTTCCTGAACACTTGGACTCTTTTCTCAGCTATTTATGTCTAGTACAGCATGCAGCTGAAATTTTCCTGTGTCCTGCCCGGTCTGCATCCACTCAGACCCAAGTAGACACACACACACAGGCTTATGTTAATTAAAACTGCTTGGCCATTAGCTCAGGCCTACCACTGACTAGCTACACTTAAACTCAGCCCATTTCTGTTTATCTATATGTCACCACGTGTTCTGTGGCTTTACCTGTGTGCCATGACATGCTGCTCCCTGGACGGTGGGCGGATGTCTCCTGACTCAGCCTTCCTCTTCCCAGAATTCTCCTTGTCTGCTTATCCCGCCTATACTTCCTACCTGGCTACTGGCCAATCAGCATTTTATTTATCAACCAATCAGAGCAACACATATTCACAGCATAGAGAACATCTCACAGCAACAACACAAAAGCTACGTCAATGGAACAAGTACAAGAAAAAAAAATATAATATACACCCATTTTCTTTCAGATATTTTCAGTCTGTGGTTGGTTGAGCCCACCGATACAAAAGGCCAACTGTACTGTATTTTTGACCCAGCTGACAAGGATTTAGATTTTTCTCATAATTGTTAACTTTTGTACTTTTAAAATATTCGTTTCTGTAGATCTATTTTATTTCACTATTTCCATAAGGTTTTAATAAATTAATTGGCCAAACTGCTCTTAGGGGACCTATCTCCACTGTCAGCATTTATGAAGTTTCTCCTGGCATGGGATGGAAGGCTCAGACTACAAATAGCCCTCTGTCTCAAAGGGCCAGGAATGAGAAAATCTTGGTGAAAGTCATTGGTCCTAGAAAACAGCCAGGGGTCAGGATATCAGCCAGCAGGGGACACCGAGAGGTCAGGGGTAAATAAGTCATAGCGGCTAGGACCCCCGCAGACTTGTGGGAGTGACAATGTGTTTCTGGTTCCTGTTAAGGGCTGTGCCTATAAACAAGTTCATGTAGGAGGATGTGATTCACGGTTTGTACCTGTCTGGGGAAGTTGTGAAATGAAGCAGGCATGACCCTGGCACGGTGAGGGACAGGGAGCATGCCAGCAAGTGTGCGCATGCTTTCTGCTGCCTTGGATTAAGGTATCAAGAACATGAAGAGATCAAGTATCTGGGTCACATTTCCAAACCAGGGAGGAAGCCCCAGGACCACTGCTTCAGGCCTGACCAGGCTCATGGCTTCCCTAGTCCAACCCTGAATCCTATCCGCCGTGCCCTGTTGCTAGTCTCCATCACTTAATACGTATTGAACTACTGTCCTCCCCTTAGCAAGTACACATTCTTCAAGGCACAGCTTAAAGGATACCTCTACCAGGAAGCCTGCCCAGATATCTGAATCACAGCCAGTGTCTTCCCAGTTGTGTTTGTTCAATACTCCTTTCCTCTGTCCCTCAGTGTAACTTGGTTTCCCGTCATCAGCCCTCTTCATATTAGAGTACTATGGTTAGATCCATCAACATGCCCCTGCTGGGGTAAGAATCTCATGATCATGTCCTGGGGAGTGGCAATACACAGGAACTCTGGCTTCATAGTAGGTGTGCAGCAAGCAATTAATGTTTATCATTAAGTTGTGGTCCAAGAGCACAGAGTCAGAGACCAGGAAGCAAGGACCTCGGGTTGTCAGGGGTGCATGGGCCAGCAGGAAAGAGGACAAGCAGCAGCAGCAGGAGCCTGCACATCTGTGATCCATTCTGCCTTCCCTCCTGAGGTGACTCCTCAGCTTCTCCTCTTCAGACCCCATTGCCGGTACACGCTCCAGGCCTACGCTCATTCTTCATGGTGACACAAGACAGACTTCACAACATTTGACCCATCACCTCACTCCTGTGCTTATACTCTTTAGTGATATCCAAAACTCCCTGGGTGAAGTTCAGAATCTTCAGGGTCCTAACTCAGTTACTCTGAAAAACGTCATGTTCAAAAGTTACACATGGAAGAAAAGGTTTATGTTCTTTTTCAGGTTACAGTCCATTATGGAGGGAATTCTGGGCAGAAATCTGGAGGCAGGAACTGAAGCAGAAGCTAGAGAGGAACAGTGTGTACTGGTTTGCTGCTGTACTGATGCTCAGCTACCTTTCTAATATAGCCCAGGCCCACAAGCCTAGGGATGGTACCAACCACAATGGGCTGGGCCCCCCTATATCAGTTAGCAATCAAGGAAATGACCCAGAGACATGCCCACAGCCAATCTATAGAGGCAATTTTTCAGTTGAGAATCCTTCCCAGAAACGTCAAGTTGACAGTGAAGAGTGGCCATCACACTCAGCATGGTCCTGAGAGATGCTCTGGAGTGACTGGTCTTTGCTGGCCATGCCTCAAATAACTTCGGGTCTCTCTTTCTTTATGCGCCAGCTACACTGGAACTTGCTTTGATGCCTCTTTTCTGAATCAGACCTTCATGTATTATTCCCCTTCTCTACCCAGCCCTGTTCCAGACCTAGTCTTTAAGAGCTTTTTCTAGAAGGCTTATCCTACCATCTGCACCTAGTCCAGCATCATCAGCACTCAATGAAACCTCCCAGTTGTATGGTCCTCACACTTCCCCTTTATAGCATTCAAAGTATTTGCAAATACAAGGTTAATGCCTGTTTTAATCATCTTTTATTACTATACCAAAATGCCTAAGATCATCAGCTTGATGGGATGGGGGAAGGTTATTTGGGACCAAGAGTTTCAGAGATTTTAGTCTGTGGTCATTTGGTCTTGTTGCAGCAGAGTACATCATGGTGTGAGCATGTGGCAGGAAAGGCTTTTGGTTATCCTCATAGAAGCCAGGAAGAAAAAGAAGCAGCAGGAGGTTATACAGACTCAACCTTCCCTTTCAGGAGAACTCTCTCCAGTATCCTACCATCCTTCAACTAGGCTCCACCCCTTACAAGTTCCTTACCTCCCAACAGCATTACAGGCTGGGGACCAAGCCTTCAATGTCAGAGATTCCTACTACAGTGGCACCCGTGGGCCTCACTAGACAAGGGCCAGTACACTGTTCCTGTGATGGTCCACGTGGCTACTGCCATAGTGACCATGAGGTCACTACTTTCTTTAATTCTGACACTCTGGAGGTAAAACTGGCCATAGATGATACATAAGCAAATGAATATGGTTGTATGCCCATGAAATTTTATTTGTAGACATTAAAATTTGAATTTCATATCATCTTCACACTTTATTAAAAAATTCCTAACTTCCTACAAGGAGCCCATTGAAAGCCTTGACAGAGTCTGGCACCACATTTTCCAGTTCTGAAGGATACCAATCAGAAGGGATACAGCAACAAAAATGAATAGTTCTCTTATCAGTACCGTGCAACCTGGAAATGTCATGACTCCCCTCCCAAAAGGATTCAATTTAGCGTGCATGAAGAAGTACACTGAAAACTCAGCATTTGGGCTGGGGAGATGGCTCAACTAATACAGAGCTTGCCTCCCAAGCATATGAAAGTGGGTTTAGATCCCCAGTACTCATGTAAAAAGCCAGGTAGAGTAGCATGCGCCACTTGTAATCCCAGCAACAACAAGGTAAGAGGTGAAGACAGGTGGATTCCTAGAAGCCTGCAGACCATCGAGGCTGGCCTCCACAGTAAAGGTCCAATGAGAGACCTTGTCTCAAAGAAAAGATGCAAAGCATCTGAGGACGGACACACAAGGTTATCCTCTGACCCCCTGCACATGCATAACTTATGCCCACTTATGTACACACACACACACACACACACACACACACACACACACACACACACACACACACTAAAGCTCAGGGCTAGGGAGATAGTTCACTGGGGAAAGCACTTTCTGCACAAGTATGAAGACGTAACTTCAGATCCTTGAGGACCTAGGCATAGTAGCTCACGTGTCTATAGTCCCAACGCTCCATTGGAGAGATGACATGCAGAGACAAGAGGATCCTCAGAAACTTTGGGGGCCAGCTAGGGGTGAGACCCCTGTCTCAAATAGTGCAGAAGGCAAACTCCAATGGTCACGGTTGTCCTGTTACTTCCATGCATGCTCTATTACACATGTGCCTGCTCACCCACATGTGCACCAACATTCACAAGAACGTACATGTGAGGTGCATTTCTCCCCTCTCCCCCAACTTAAAGCTCATGATTCTCCTGCATTAAGGAGCTTGATTTAGATCAAGATAGTGCTGCTCAAACTCATCTGACCAAAGACTTCCTCCCTCAACTTAAACACCTGCCCATAGTCAAGGTCAACCCCACTTGGGAGGAGTGTAATGGGACTGAAGACAAGACCTTCAAAACATGTTATCAAATTCCAGTGGGCATCAGAATCACCCAGTAGGTTTATTAAAGGAGAGATTGTGCCCCCCTCTAGACATCTGACTTAATTGTTCTGAGTAGGGCATAAGAATAGATACTCTCACAAGTCATGACTGATACTGATGCCACTAGCCTGGAACCCCTTTGGAAACACTTATCTGGAAAAAAAAATAGGGCTTCAAGGCTTATGTCTTCCTATTTCCAACAATTAATTTCTAGAAAATTCCTGTCTTAGTCTTTCTATTGCTGTGATAAAACATCATGACCAAAAGTGACTTGAGGAGGAAAGGGTTTATTTTGCCTTACAGGTTACAGTGCATCATCTACAAAATCCAAGGAAGGAACCCAAGGCAGGCACTGAAGCAGAGACTATGGAGGAACACCGCTCATTGATTTGCTCCTCATAGCTTACTCAGCCTGTGTTCTTACACATCCCAGAACCATCTGCCCAGGAGTGGCACTGCCCACAGTGGGCTGGTCCCTTTCACACTGATCACTGATCAAGAAAATTCCCCCATAGATTTGCCTAAGGCCACCTTATGGAGCCACTCTCTTAACTGAGGTTCCCTCTTCCCAGATGAGCCTGGCTTGTGCAAAGTTGACAAAAGATTAGCCAACACAAACCTCAACATTGTCTGCTTCCTCTCATTAGGTTTCAGAAGAAACCCTGATCCATCCCTCCAACACATAACCTATAATGATTTACAATGTGCCACCCCCAAAAAAACATGCCTCATTCCTAACCCACAAACCATACAAAAGTGGTATCATTCACAAACAGGGTCTTTGTGGATGGAACCAAGTTCAGATATAAAGCTGCTAGGGGAAAGACACAACACACACATACACACACACACACACACACACACACACACACACACACAGAGAGAGAGAGAGAGACAGACAGACAGACAGACAGACAGAGACAGAGAAGCTACTAGGGGAAAGACACACACACACACACACACACACACACACACACACACACATGCTTTCGCACGCACATGCACATGCACAGATGATGCCATATGAAGGCACAGACCCCGCCAAAGACCACATGATCACAAGGACAGAGATGGGAATGATACAACTGCAAGTCAAAGAATGCCCGGGAACATCCAGGACGGCTGCCATCAGCAGGAACACTGGACAGACAGGAAGGAGTTTCCCTACAGATGTCCCAGAGGCAGTGGCTCAGCCACACCTTGGTTGTAGACTCCTGGCTTCCAGAACTGGAAGGTAATGCGTTTCTGTAGTTGGAAGCCATCACTGTGTAGAGTTGCACTGTAGTTAACTCTGAGCAACAACACTCTCATTTGAAGTTGTAATGTTCACCAGTGCCTTACCCTCCTCAAGGGACCATGTGAATGATAAAGGCACAATGGGATTCGCCCTTTGCTCCTTTTATCACTGAAGCTAACCAATGGATGCCGGCACAGGAGCCTCTCTTTGGAAATTAGAGTATCTAATTAATGTGATGTTCCGTAGGATTTGTACCCTGAGGTGGAATTTAGCAAAAACTATGTTATTATTTTTCATGGTTGGGGGAGAAGGGAAGGATGAGAGACAGAGAAAGAGAAAGAGAGAGGGAAAGAATGAATATGAGAATGAATGAGTAGGTTAATGAGCTGTCTCCCATCCTGGCTCCGTAGGCCTTACTTTTCTAGGGGAACCTCCAGGAGAGGATATTCAGTGACAAAGACATGGCTTGTCCTCTGGATCTGAGCTATAAATGCCATCTCTAATCCACATGGAAACAGCTAAGCAGTAGATATTTTCACAGCCTGAGAACCCTGGTTTTAGTCACAAATTATACCCCTCTCCTCCTGGAAAAAAAATGAGGGGTATAATTTTTTATTCTCAGAAAGATTAGAGCAGACAGAGCTATGGGTCCGATACCTTAAGAAGGATCCAAGGAAAAGAATGCAGACACAGCTTGTCACCGCTGATGGAGAGGAAGGAGACCTCAGGGGGTGGGGACTGGATAGTCTCAAGACTACAGGCCACAGAATTAAAAATCAGACCAAGCAAATGCCTTTCTCTTCTACCCATGCCAGCATAGAGCTGGCTACCCTCCTGCACCTGCAGAAACCTGAAAACCTCCAGCTGTTTCCAAGAGCCTCTGCTGTAGCAGGCCACAGGGCTCCTGGGTACATCTCCCACTCTGGGACCCTTGGGAAAATGGTGGGGGAGCTGATACTTCGAGACAAATATAACAAACATCCCTTCCCCTTGCAGTTGAGAATTCCAAGCCTGATCCTTCCCAGAGCCAGCATCCATGTCAAATGTCCAGTGACTCCTAAGTACCATCTTAGTCTTTGGCCAACAGTGTGGGCTTCTGGGACACTAACAGCCTGTCCTCTGAGGACAGAATTAAAGACCAGCTAGATAGGTGACTGGCACACAACAGTAAGAGCTCCAGGGAACTGGGTGGCCATGCCAGTTAATTGGGAGAAGGTGGCTCACAACTCCAAGTCATGTCTTGGCTACAATAAGTTCAAAGCCAGTTGGGATAAATGTGTGAGGCCTTGTCTAGAAAGAAAAAGTAACAAAAAAACGCTGAGTCCACAGCTCAGAGGTAGAACTTTTGTCTAATACAGCGGATCTAACCTTTTTAATGCTGTGACACTTTAATACAGTTCCTCACGTTGTGGTGACCCCCAACCATAAAGTTATTTTCATTGCTACTTCCTAACTGTAGTTTTGCTACTTTTATGAGTTATAATATAAATGTCTGTGTTTTCTGATGGTCTTAAGTGACCCCTGTGAAAGGGTCGTTCAGCTCCCCACCAAGGGGTAGTGACTCAGAGATTGAGAACTAATGGCTTAACATGTGTAAGGCCCTAGGTTCAATGCACAACAACATTGAATAAAAAAAGGATAAAATAATTTTTAATAGAGACTCTCCTGGGTTTGCACCTGGGCCTAATTTTGTTTGTTTTCATATTAAATTTAATTTGCTGCACAAACTAGAACAGGCCAAAAAACCTCTGAAAACTCAGGTTTCTGAGCCAGCCACAAAATAGGAATAATTATAGATACATTTTAGTGGCTTTGGGAGGAATTTGGGAGATTTAGGTACGTCAGACACATAGCTACTAATGTATAAAGCACCGTGTGCCAAGATTGGGTCTAAGCAAGAGACCTGCAGAGGCCTTTCTGTCCTTACTGGCATTTCTGACATCTTGTTCAGATGTCAGATGAGGCCTCAGGGGCTCAGAGAGGTCAAGGCACCTGCACGTAATCACACTCACTGTAAGAGGCAGAGTCAAGCCCAGGCAGGTGGACTCTGGAGCTCTGACCTCACAGATCATATGGAGATCTGTTCCTTTCCTAAAGATGCTGTTGGAGTTATGGAATGAATGCCTGTGTTCACTTAGCCATTCAACAATAATTCACTTGTGCATCTCCCAGAGACAGGGTGCTCACAGCAGTTCCACATACAACAGGTGTCTCTCTCTCTCTCTCTCTCTCTCTCTCTCTCTCTCTCTCTCTCTCTCTCTCTCTCTCTCTCTCTCCAGGAGTTGAAGATCCAAGATGAGGGCTTCAAACTAAATGCAGGGAGAATGTGACATTGGAGAGGAAGACAGAACATGGTAGAGGACCTGGGAGTGGCAGGAGGTAAGTGGTGGTGGCAGGCAGATTTAATGAGGGCAGTGGCGTGTCTACAAGCCTTGAAGGATGCGCACGGTTTTGACAGATGCGCACGGTACGGCTGAGTCTAAATTAAGGTCCCCCTTTTTTCTTCCTCATAGCAAGCCATCCATTTCCTCTATCTGTCTCACTGCACTTTTAATGCCATGGCTATGTGCAGATTGAGTTGTTTAACACTGATCTCCCTCCACAGACCCCAAGCTGGGGAGGAGGAACAGTATGGTGCCGTGTTCTCTACTGTCCACTTCACTGGGCTGGAGAGGACACACACTCTGCCCCTGTGTCTGAGAACAGAAGGTGATCGATTGTTAGTTCCCCGGTCGGAATGTTTTAGCTAAGTGCCCTGGAGAGTCCAGCAAATCTTGAAGCTCTTCCTCCATAGCCAAGGGGCTTGAACACACCTGAGTCTGCTGCACCGAGCATCCTGCTGGGACAATACACTGGAATGGGTCTCTGTGTCCAGACAGAGCCTGCATTTTTGAGCCTGAAGAGGTGGAGCCAAGAGCATAATGAACGGAACAGCTGTTGAGCATCTCCAGATGCTCCAGCCCCAGCCAGCCAGAGCCATCAGCAACTAGGCTAATTTTGGGAAGAGGGTTGTCCGCCATGCATGGTTCTGAGCCCTCCTTAAATATCAACCTACTAAATCCTCATACCTTCATGCGGTGTGTACTATCATCGTGCACTGTCAACAGAGGGAGAAACCTAGGCCCAGGGAGGTTTTGAACCTCAAGGCTGTAAGAGGCACAGCTGAGATTTATACCCACGTGGTCTGTCCTAGAGCTCATCTGGGGTGAGCACAGGTACTAGTCTGTGTTACCTGATCTAGACTCTTGTCTTTTTCAGCAGAGCTGATCTCCAACTGGATGGGAAAAGGGGTGGAGAGAGGGAGGATCCTCTTCTGCAGCATCTCTAAAGCCAAAAGCACCTAGCAGAGCCTGCCCGGAGAGGGGCTCCATCCCTCCTTCTTAACATACCTCCAAGACCCTTTTCCTGCTCTAGCACTGTCTGCAGCAGAGACTGGAAGATGGAGCACCACGGACCTCTTGAAGAACTTCTGCCAGGACCCCACCTTCCCTCCAGGGCTTCTGAACGCGATACCTTGACCTAAGGAAGGAATGCGTGCTACACCCACAATAACCAGAATGCAGAATGGAGAAGAAAATGCGGCACATATTCATAATGGAATACTATTCACTTTTTACAGAGAAGTAAATCCTGCGACTTAAAACATGGATGGAACATGGATGATATGATCCAGGCACCAGAAAACAGTCCGCATGTGATGTCCCTCATGTGAGGAACCTCAAGAAGATGATCTCAGAGAAATAGGGAGAAGAAGAGCGAGTGGTAATCAGTGTCTGGGGATGGGGGGATGGGAGGATGAGGGGTGTGGCTGGAGACTGTTATATAGGTCCCAATTTCAGACAGGTAAGAAGGATCAAGTCTGGGGTTCTACTGCACAGCAAGGCGATGGTACTGAATACTGTACTAGTGTTTCCAAACACCTACAAGTCTGTTTTTGAGATAGGGTCTCCCTACACAGTCCTGGCTTGCCTGGAACTTGTTAAGTAAACCAGGCTGGCCTCTGCCTACCAAGTACTGGTATTAAAGATATACACCACGGCTGACCCTACCCAGAATATTTTCAATGTTCCCACCACAAAGTAGTAAGAGATGCATGCAGTGATGGATATGTTAATAACCGTGGCTTGATTACTATATAATGCATACATATACTGAAAATATACTGTATATACTGGCATATACTGTCACACTGTCCTTCATAAATACATGCAGGCATTGTGCATCAAACAAACACAAAAGGCAAAATAAAAAATGTGTCTTACGTGCTAACCCAGCCATATCTACTGCATCAGTCAGTGCATGATGGAATTCAGAAAACAGTCCCTAGCACCATTATAAGGGATGTGTTTTGCTATCTCCTATTTTTGTTTGTTAGCATAGGTTTCAATGCACTAACATGATTTCATAATCCGTTTAGGGGTGTTGCTCAAAGCTTGGAAATTTTTCCTAGGAGAATTCAGTTCTAATATTCAGTTCAAGTTGTTCTGAGCACAATGCCCAGAAGCTCTTCCTTTTAAAAGCTTCCTGTGAGTATCATGATGTTGTCCTGGATGTATGGCCACTCAAATCCATCCCCCTAAAACTGCAAACCCTGGTGAGAGCTTCTATTCTTTATTCTTATTGGAGAATCAATGCCAACTGGATGCCAAGACGTTCTCATGAGAGACATAGAATACAGAGTTTAGCTTCAGCATCTAGATGGGTTCAAGTCCCCATCATGCTAGCTACTGACTCATACATCCCTGTGCGGGTCTGTAGCCTTCCTTAAGGCCCAGCCCCCTCACTGGGAAAGCGTGATGGTAAAAAGCCAGTGTAGATGTAGTGGCTGTGAGGGTCAGCTGAGACCGGAGACTCTGACAGTTACACAATTCTGAATCTATGCTGGCCACTGGCACAGGAGAACCAACCCACCCTTCTCACCTTCCCACAAACCCTATCAAGTGTCTTTCATCCCCTCTCTCTCCATTTCCATAGTTACCAATTCTACAGCTGTGGAGGAAATAGCAGCATGGAACATGAGCACACTCACCAAAGTCTAAACCCATAAAGGCAAGGCCCAGGCTTCTGCCCACTGTCATCCTCCATTACAGAAGCTCTCTCCAAGGAAGATGTTATCCACCACCTTCTCGAAGCCTGGAGGACAAGGAAGTCTGCTGTGTGAATTCCACTCCTTCCCTCTCCACTGGCAAAGCTCCCTGCCCGGCAGAAGGTGGCTTCATTGTCCCGGCCCTCAGTTTGGAAGCACAGTTCACCATGGTGGAAATCATGGTGGCAAGTAATCACTCTGTGTCTGCAGCCAGGAAGCAGAGCAAAGTCAGGACCCCAGCCTATGGAATGATGCTCCCCCCCCCATATCCAGGGCAGGTCCTCTCACCCTGGTGAACCTATCTAGAAATGTCCTCACAGATATGCCCAGAGGTTTCTTTCCTAGGTGATAGCACGTTCTGTCCTCAAAATAAGACGAAAGACATGTCAAGGGTGAACATGGCCCTTGGAAGTCACTGACAAGGGACAGGTGGGTGGCAAAGCCCCTGTGGATCAATTATTCCCTGTGCTGCCTTTCAAGTGAGAAGCAAATCACCCAATACATGGCTTGTATCCTAAAGATTCGGAGATCCTGGTGAGAAAAGCCCAAGATTGGTGTGGAGGCAGGGAGTGACTTTCCACTTTGGCTTCCACATGGCCCCATGGCAGGAGCAAGCCTTTATCATGAGCACAACCTGAGGTTTAGACAAGCTCAATAAGAGTGAAGCCCAGAAAATGCCTGCTGATCTCCTTGACATTTTCCTGACAGGGCCCTGCTGCACATACTGATCTGGGTCTCACTAGGGTCTCTGCAAGCTGGTCTCTAATGGGATTCCTATCACCTCCTCTGGTTGGGTTACTGGGGAAAAGAGAGACCAGTGGAACCCCCAAAGCCTAAGTACCCACAGTACTCACAAAGACCATATGGGATCTCAAAACTTCATGAGGATGATTAATCTGAAAGGCAGAATCTTGGAATCTCAGTTCTGTCTGCGGGAACGGCTCTTGGCAGACAGAGAGAGAGCTTTGAAGTCCAAGTTTCTCAGGCAACAGAGCAAAGCCAGCTCCCAGCTTAGCACTGGGCTGAGAACAAAGACAGGGAAGGGGAGGCTTCATGGTCCTCTCACCTCTCTGTAGCCTCTGGGCTACAGAAGTGCCAGCCCATGGTCACTGAGTACATGGATACATGAGCATGTAGTTCTTTTTTCTTTTCTTTCTTCCTTTCTTTTTTTTGTTTTTTTTTCTTTTTTGTTTGTTTGTTTTTGTTTTTTGAGACAGGGTTTCTCTGTGTAGCTTTGCACCTGGAACTCACTCTTTAGTCCAGGCTGGCCTCAAACTCACAGAGATCCTCCTGGCTCTGCCTCCCAAGTGCTGGGATTAAAGGCCTACACCACCACTGCCCAGTAAACATGTAGTTCTTAAGCCAGGAGTGTGAGAGAATCTGTAAGGATGAGTTGGATGTCTGCACCTCTCCTACCTTCCAGAGAAGAGTGTGAGTCAGGGACCAGTCATACCCCAGGGTAAGCTAGCTGTTCTATCAGGTTGTGGAGGGTCACCATGCCACCCAGTGCTGTAGTCTTAAGTATAAAGTCAGGGGGTAAGGCTATCCTGACCTATTTGTCTCAGCCTCAGCACACTGGCTGGCTAAGGAGTTGTCTCTCTAGTATAAGAGCCTTAGCATCATTTTCTGGGCTTCATCACTCGATGCCACTAGCAACCCCCACTTGCATTTATAACAACTAAAATATCTCTGGGAATGGTCAGATGTCCCCTAGGAAGCAAAACCATCCTCACTTTAGACTGACCCCTAGCCTAGTGTCACCATTATCAATGATCATTAAAACCTGAGTTCAGTAATCATAGATTACAAAGATTACAGAATCATCAATAGGGCAGTGTCCCATCACCTAGGCACAAGACTCACTGCACTCTACAGCTGCTTTGACGATTTCCCGATACGTTTCCATTCAAATGTGGAATGCCCCCTGGATTCCTGGGTTTCTACACCCGGTTCTCAGGTGGTGGCCTGTTTTGAAAGATGGTGGAACCTTTAGGAAGTGGACCCTCACTGGAAGAAATGGATCATGTGTGGGGTGGGTCTTGAGGTTTTATTAACTACCCCCCTTCTTGTCCTGTCTCATTGCTTCAGGACTGCTGACGCAATGTGAGCAGCCATTTCATGATCCTGCTACTATCCCCTCTCTGCCATGATGGATTACCTCGCTTCTTCAAGAATGAGCCAAAATAAAACCTTTCTTTCCTCAAATTCCTCCATCAGATATTTTAGTCATAGGAGTGAGAAAAGTAATTAACATGCTATGCAGATAGACTAGTGGCTCTGGAAAGTTCTGGAGGAAGAAGAATCTGTGTTGTAACTTTGTTGACCTCATATTTTACATAGTTTCCCAAACAAGACCCATTCCTAATATTTATTTCCAACATTTCTTTCTATCTTTCAAAGGTAGTAACACTGTGTTATGGAATCTTAGATGCAAGTAATACACCAGGCAACCCAGCTTCCTCACTGTTTTTTTTGTTTTGTTTTGTTTTTCAAGACAGGGTTTCTCTGTGTAGCTTTGTGCCTTTCCTGGAACTCACTTGGTAGCCCAGGCTGGCCTCGAACTCACAGAGATCCGCCTGGCTCTGCCTCCCGAGTGCTGGGATTAAAGGCGTGTGCCACCACTGCCCGGCCAGCTTCCTCACTGACCAGTGAACTTGCAACAGGTAAAACACTCTTGAAAATCCCATTCATAGATACACGGCAGAGCTATACCTAAAAACCTAGAGTTCTAACTCGCAGTCCAGTACACAAAAAGTTGAATGTGACCCACAGCACCCAAGATGTAAGAAAGGGTCTTCCCAGAGCCATAGCACGGGTCAGTTCAGTTCTATCATGGTTGTTTAGTGACTAAAGCATTCTATAGATTGCCCCAGGGAGCACACAAAGCAGGCATCCTGCACGGGTACTATGAGGAGGCCCTGCCTATGGTAGCAGCCAAAGGAGGCTTCTGGGATCTAACCACTCACAGCTCACCTGACGATCTAAGAGCAATTCTCATGAGCCACCTTCTTATGGATACAATGCACCTTTGTGTCAGTGCTGGTAATTAAGTCTGAAGGAAGTAATAAACCGTCAGCCAACAAAGGCCAAGGCCTTCTCTGTCAACTTGCCTTGATTATAATTCACAGATCAGCAATAACACAACCAAGACCCCCCCATGCCTCTCTGTCCTCTTCATTTCTTGCATCATATCCCAGGCTGCGGAGTCACATGCCTTTTACAATAGCAACTCTGTGATCCCCGGCATGTCCACTGTCCCCCTCTGTGGATGTACCAGTCTGAGAGATAAGAGACTGATTTCTAACTCAAACCAGCTTGTCCAGTGTCTACCCCAAAAGACAGCACATCAAGGTACAGTTTCTGTCACTCTGGCCCAGATAGCACACAGAGACTTATTATTCACAATCCTGATGGTTTCAGGAGCCATAGTCCTGAAGAAGCCACAGACAGGCTCCCAAGGATTCTCTTTCAGGCCTGGGGAGGCCAGCAGTATTTCAGGGATTTCTCTGAGCCCTTTTGCACTTTCCAAGCAGAAAGATCTAAGGATACAAGGAATACAAAGGGTATGAGTCACTGAGCGGGTTGGCATACCTCTCCTGGTTTACCTGGTTCCAGCCAGGCTACAGAGCAGAGGAGATGGCCAGCACTAGCAGGCCACAGAGCAGGGGAGATGGCCGGCACTAACAGGCCACAGAGCAGGGACTCAATGCTCTGTGGCAAGAGAGCAATAGTCCACATTAAATGCGGCAGCAAATGGTAGTGACCTGCAGGGTTGGTGGAGCCTGTGCTGCAAGGGAAACAGACAACCAAGGAGACAATACTGCAACCCTGGGCCAGGGACCAGAAGGCTCGCAGCAAGACTCTTGCACTCACAGGACGTCAGACTGTGCTATCAGACTGGGAAGCATGCTCTGGATCATCCTTCTTTTCCTCCTCTCCTCTCCACATCTTCAGGTGACTAGTGTTAGGCGATGCCAAAGGACAGGCCAGAGGGACTTTGTCTCTCTGATGACTGAGAGTTGCAAACAAACCCCAGACCAACGTATGGGGTTCTTTCACTCACCCACCTTTTACCGGCCTGTTCTAAGTCAACTGCTGGTGACCAAAACAAGAGGGCCCTGGCCCATCTGCTGCTGTCCTGTTTTGATACCTTCCCAAATTCTCCAAACACGGCAGTAACAGACGTGCAGCGTGTGCAAGACTCACAACTGCTCCAAGATCACTTTAGACTTAGAGGTTTGTCCAAAATGCAGCCCACGGGCCACGTGTGTCTGAGTACACCTAATAAGCTTATGTAAAGCATTATGATTAATTAAGCTTTTGTGATTAATTTCGTAATTTGGTTGCACAGTTCTCAAGCGTGAACTTTATAGATGACAATGTGTGTTGTAACATCAAAAGGTTGGGCACAGGCTGGAGAGATGGCTCAGTGGTTAAGCAACCTTGTAGGCAGGTCTTCCATAGGACCTAAGTTCAGTTCCCAACACCCATGTCAGATGACTCAGAACTGCCTAGAGGATCTGGGAAGTGTCAAGGCCAGAGGTGAATGAGAGATTAGGGAGACAAAACCTCAGGAAGCCTCTTTCAGCTCCAAGCGGAAGGAACAGCATCACCGCCCGTAAATGAAGAGCAGCCTCCATTCTCCAGCTGAGCAGGTCGGAGAGGAGGCCTTGAGGGATCAGGCAGTGGTCACAATGTATGGTTTAGTTTCATGCGATCAGATCATATCAGGCTATACTATGTCTCCCCTGTGTGAAACTGCCCCAGAAGAACCCTCTCCCAAAGGGGAGTAGACCTGCCTTGGTGCCTATGCCTGGGGTTATCATGAACTCCAGGGCAAAAGCTTATGTGGGATGAATACCTCTAGCTAATAGGCCTCCAGGCCCAATGTAAGTGTTAAATTATTTGCTCAGTGAAACCTTTTCCACCAACAATGTGCCACAGCCTCCAACTCTTATGCCACAGTCACCATCTGGCTCAAGCTTCCTCCCTTTCAGTCACTGCCCACATTCCCAAGTTACTCCATATCCTCTTGATAGGGCTGAACATACGATCAGGCATGGCCAAAAAGCCTGGCTCTCACCTTCTGAAGCAAGTTCCCCGAGCCTGCTAGTTTGATATCATCTTAACACAAGCTAGTTATTTGGAAAGAGAAAACTTCAGATGGGAAAATGTCCCCACTAATTGGTCTATAGACCAGCCTGTGGCATTTTCTTGATTGATGTGGGAGGGCCCAGCTCATCACTGTAGGAAGTGCCACGACACAGCTGGTGGCCCTGGGTGCTATAAGAAAGCAGGC
>CABHPQ010153137.1:0-31549 GCA_902168405.1 Peromyscus aztecus | reverse complement strand
AAAAAAGCCATTATAAAAATCAAGAAGTTCACTATAGTGACTATGGATGGTGGTGAGAAAGGAAGAGATCAAATTAAAGCTAAAAATAAAACACTTACAGGATAAGCAAGGGTCAACTAGATCGCTTAACTGGTAGGTATTGCTGCAGAGCCTGAAATTCTGGTTATAATCCTCACACTAGTACCCACACTAGGGAAGGAGAAAAACAACACCCATAGGTTGTCTTCTGACCTCTGCATGCTCCTCATGGCACATGTGATCTCCCCCACATATAATAAGTAAATGAAGTATGTTTAAAGAAGAGGCAAGCAAGATAGATCTTGCATAACCAAGTAGACAAGCAATAGAAAAGTCTCTTTTACATGTTAAAAGATTTAAATAATTTCAAATGGTTTCTCACAACTGAGATGTTGAAATGTGAGGAAGAAACTGGTTTTCTCCTTCAAATTTCTCCTTCAAATGACAGTGAAAAGTATATCAGTCTCCATATTCTTTCAACAAGACATGGTTGGTTGTCAGACAACATCAAACAGATTTATAATGCAGCATTGTAATTTTTAGAAGGCAAAATGTTAATGTGAAACTTTTGTTAGTTTTGGCATTTATGAAAGTCATTTTTGAACTAATGGTTCCTTCTGAGTGGGTCTTATATAATATTAGCTACTCAACAGTTCCTGTCTAATCTAAATACTAATATGATGCATCTAAAACTATAGAATAGCAAGGTATAACCTTGAACAACATTCATAGTGGGTAATGAGAAAATGTAATGATAAGCTGTAAAATACAGGGACATTCCATATCAAGGGTTTGATGAGTTTAAGTCTTTTGTATTTACAATCCATCTAGTAAATGTTAGATATTGATCTTTAGAGCTAACTTAGTATAAAGGTTTCTCTAGTACTTAAGAATGTACAAGGGGGGGGGAATCTCACTTTAGAAAGATTGTAAATGAAATAGAAAGGTCATTTATGAATGTAAGTTTGAAACATAACAGAGCCGAGAGACTAGCTTTTAAGAATACCCTCTTGATCAAGAAATTCAATTTGAAAGAATGTCTGCAATACCATGCTATTGTAGTTCTCAATGCTATACTTTAATAAGGTCACAAAGATGACAAATAAGTCTCAACAATCTACTTGTAAATAAAGTTAAGAGTTCATTAAATTTCTACATTCTCATCTTAAGAAAATGGTCAATCACCAAAGAAATGGTAATGACAATTAGATGCCCTTTGATGTGTCTTTTGTAATTTTACAAGTCTCTGGGAAAATATTAGCATAAGTCCCAAGGAAATGCCTAAATTAGATCTGAATAGATTGACTGTTAAGCCAATTAAAGAGTTAGAGTTAATGAAAGTACTAAGATATTACACTTTCACCCAATTATTTTGGTTCACGAAATTTGTGGTTTCATTTATAAAGAAAGTAATCCTTGAAATTCAATACATTTTCTCAAGATTTAAATATCTTGTCCCATATCCTTTCTATGTTCCATGCCTTGGTAGAATTAGAAAAAGAACAATCATTTCACAGTCAAAAGTGTCATGCTATATTAACCTTTTGAAATTGGCATGGGTGTTATCTTTTGCTATTAAATGAAGAGCTTACATTGCCATACTAGTGTTGATATTTCTAGTGCATGTCTAGTTCACCCTGTGTTTCTCATAACTGGAACCTGACTCTTCATGGAAATCTGACCCACTGTCTTAGGTTTAGTACCTTTGAACTTCTGGTAGTCTATACATCTTGCATGGGCGTGGTCTCATCAGCTTCTATTATTGGTCTTATCTCTGATCTGGTCCCAGTTTCCCACCTTGTTGTTGTCTAATCACATTGACTCCTCAGTCACCTGTTAGTCTTCCATTGACACTTTGCTGAGAAAATAGAAGTTTTTGTAAACTTTCTTAGCCTAGTTCTACACGTTTTTGTGAAAGACATACATTACACAAACGTATTAAGGGTCAACATTTCTAAAGTTCTGGGTGATGGACATTCAAGCAAAAAATAGTTTCCCTGAAACTATTTCCTTTCTCTACTGCTTTTTGAAACAATCCCTTCACTCCTGAGTAGCATGCAAATGCATTAAAGTTTATCACTTTACAAACTATTTCCCCTGAAGCTACACATTTTCAAGTCATCCAGTTTCTTTCATTTCTACTTATCATATTCTATAAAATGTAGTTAAAAAGAATCTTTAGTTATGCAGTGTCTCCTCTGTTCCTTCTTAAACATACACCACCCCTAAAGTCCCTAAAAACACCACTGATCAGTGGATAGGTTATTTATTTGGCTCCACGTGAGCATCATTTAATAGAATTGGGCATGTCTTCCTCAGCATGTTCTCCTCACTTGGTTTCTAACACCTACCTCTCCTTTGATTATCCCTGAACTTCTCTGGATATTCATTTTTAGTCTTCCCTGTTTGTCTTACCACATCTTCTACTTCTACAACCCAGAGCTTAGGTTTCAGGTGTCGCTTTTTTTTTTTTTCAAAACTCCCTGGGGACCTTATTCCATTTAATACGTTCACAAAGTTTGTAAAAATGATAACTCCCAGCCTCAACTTCCCTCTGGCTTGTATGCCCATCTGCCTCAAGTAGGTCTCTACTGGAATATCTAACAGTTAGGTGAAAATTACCAACTCCAGCAGCCAGTTTCTAGTTCATTTCCACAAACCTGTACCTCCTTACCATATTTTCCTCCACCAACTTGATTGTTTTATTTGTACTGCACTAAAATTATGGATTCTCTTTTATTCTTCTTTTGTCTCATATTTTGTACATAACACAACACAGCACAATACAATACAACACAGCAGTTTCAAGATAGAATTGCATTCTGTAAATAATGTTTTTTTATGACAGTTATCACTATTTGGTCCTGACCATCACCATTTTTAAAATTTCTAAATTGTTCCTCTAATTGAACTGCCAGGATTTCCTCTATCCTCCAATCTAGTCTCCACAGAGACAAGTAAACTGCAATTTTTCATACAGAATTGCAATTCTATGCTCAAGGTCTCTAGCTGCCACTACCTCATTCATAATAAAAGACAACATCCTAAGCATCTCTTAGATCTGATACCCAGAGGCATCTCTGAGCTTGTTTCTGCACTATACTTCTTTCCTTACCAATAGTACTGGCCTTGCTATCTTTACAACAAACGTATTTCTCAGCTGCTATAATTTCCACATTTTAAAACCTATGACCCTGTAGTGTGCATGCATGTCTGCATATTGACATGTGGGTAGGTGGGTGATGATGCACATTTATGCACACACATGTGTGTGCATTCGTGTGTGTGTGTGTGTGTGTGTGTGTGTGTGTGTGTGCACGCACACGCGTCCATAGTTAGCTGACATCAAGTATTATCTTCAATAGCTCCCCACGTTATTTTTTAAGGGAGGGTCTTTTACTGTACTTGAATTCATGGACGCCAGCTAAACTGACTGGCCAGCTTGCTCTAGAAATCCCCTGTTTGTACCTCTGGCGTGCTGAAATTGCCGGGGATCACCACACATGCCTGGATTTATGGGAAATTTCTTTTTTCTTTCTTTCTTTTTTTTTTTTTCCATTTTTCTTTATTAAGAAATTTTCTACTCACTCTACATAGCACCCACAGATCCCACCTCCTCCCTCCTCCCAACTCCTAGCCCCCACTCCCAAACCATCCCACATCCCCTCATCCCCCAAATCAAGGTCTCCCATGGGGAGTCAGCAGGAGCCCAGCACACTGAGCCTAGGTAGCTCCAAGCCCCTTACCACTGCACCAAGGCTGGGCAAGTTGTCACAACACAGGCACCGGATTCCCAAAAGCCTGCCCATGCACCAGGGACGGATCTGCCTGGGTGCCCCCCAAACAGTTCGAGCCAAACAACCATCTTCCATATCCAGAGAGCCTAGTCCAGTCCCATGGGGGCTCCACAGCCACTAGTCTACAGTTCATGGACCTCCAATAGTGTGGTCGGTCAGGGAGATTTCTTCTACATGAAATGCTGATCCCAATACTAAGTTTCATACTTAGTTTCATACTATCTCTGCTCTATTGTCATTATGTCATTCAAGATACAGTTAATTCTCACTCAACAGAGAAACACACCCGTTATATCCTATCACTTCTTTTTGGTGATGTTTTAACCCCTGTAGCATGTACCACCATCTGACATATTTCACCCTCATCAAAATAAGGATAAATCAAAATTGAAATATCATTTTGCTCATTATTTCATCTCTGACAGTATGAAGTCCTGGGTCAATGGCAAGATTCCCAAGTCTTGGTAAATAGTACATGTTCAATGGATATTTATTGAGTCAATATAGTTTATTACATTCCATAGCCAAAACCACATTTGCACTCATTAAATAAAGCCAACTCTTTTTAGAGACCTAGTAATCTAAATAAGAGATAAGTGGACACACACACACACACACACACACACACACACTCACTCACTTCTTATTTTCACTAGATGTCTCTTCAAATTGATTCCATCAGTATAGGCATTCTTTTCCATTCTCACTTTGTTCTACTTACCACTAATAGCCTGCAATTAAAAACCCATAGTTTTGTTCCTTTCATGAATGAACTTTTAGATACTCCACCATTAAATGTGTTGTTCATAGTTGACCACATGATCTAAGATTTAGAGAACAAAGGGAACATATGCGGGGCCCTTAGTCTTAAATGAGGCTGTCCACTCTGCTCCAGATAGAAGAGCAGAAAAAAATGCAGCAATGCCTGCTTACCATTAAAACAGCAAGGAAAAAATTGTCCCAAGATTTATGCAAGGAGTCACCTTGAAAAGCTGAAGTTCCTGGTAAGGAAGTTGAATACAGGAGAGCTCATTTCACCTATAATCAAATAAATGTCCCTCTTTGAGGTTAGGTAGTCATTTAAATGCATTATTTCTACCGATAACAAGTGATTCTCCAAGTGTTGGCTTCTTGGAAGTTAGCTAGATATACTTTGAAACAGGATTCAACAATAGTTCCCCAGAAAGAATCATAAAGTAAATATTTCAAGTTTATTGGCCACTTTCCATCTCTGTCATATATTACTTTTTAACCACCTTTAAAAATGTAAAACCGTCTTAGTTCTGGGAATTCAGAAAAACAAAATCCATGCTAGATTTGTCCAGTTGGTCACAATTTGCAAACTTCTATTTTAGAGTTTAACATCTTTTGTAATAAGAAAAGTAGGTCAACTGTAAGGTTTCTGGAACCCAAGAGAGGAAAAAGATGAGATATTTAGTAGGAGATTCAAAAGTTAACAACTAAGTGAAGAATGGTCTAGCTAAGTAGCAATCAGCATCAGGCAGGAAAAATGGAAATGATAAGCATCAACCAGAGTTGGTTATATGGTTATATATAATTTCAAGAGCCTGTGGATGAGTGTTGGCAAACTGAGGCAGATGAGATGGATGCAGAACATGGTATAAAGGACATTTAATAACAGGTAACAGAAAATCTGAAAACTAGTGCTAAAGGCATGGATCTTATTCATGTCCTGTGAAAAGCATGGTATGTGTTGATTTTCTCATGGGAAGAACCCAGATCAAGGAGCTTAGCATATTTGTAGCTTGTTTTTAATGTGTTTAAATTTTTTAAAGAAAAAAGCATATGCAGCTACTCTTCCTGGTACTGCAGCTGTAGTAAGGGAGAGAGCAGACAAGGGTCCTGGAACCACAAAGCTTTCATTGAAGTCAGAAAATGGCAACAGCTGACTATCTTTATAAATATATATGACAATTCAAAGCAGGATTCAGGTGCAGTGGTGGTTGTTAAAGAAATTAGATAAACTGAATATGGGAGTTAAGACCATATTCATTTCCAATCATTAGTGCAAAAAACATATGTCAGTCACCTGTGCACTGTGTCCCCCACTGACTGGCACAGGAAGGATGAAATTCAGATTAAAGAATCATCTCATATCTGAGAGTACCTCCCAAAAGGTAACTTCCTCATTATGGATACATATGCAAGGGTCAAGGGCAAGGAGAAGGAAACAAGTTATTGAGCCAATGTATGTGCTCAGCCAGATTCCTGACAGATAAAGCCTTCCAATGGAGGTTTCATGGAAAGGTATACAGTCATGCCAATTTATACAGGAGCAGGTAATCTCAAGACATGGGTTGGGTGTCATGAGCTCTTTACTCCATCTTCTTCAAGATAAGCCAGAAAACTGCCATGCCATGGCTGTGGTGGATGGAGGGCATACTTCACACCCACCTGACTCCAATACATATACATACACAAGACTTGTCAGACAACGTCTTGCTTTGGCCCAAAAGAAGACATACAGAATCTGCATGTGGAGCAAGACACCACCTAGAAGGAAATTATCTGCATGTGATGGTGAGGTGCACTGTTAAGCTGACCCTAAGAGACAGAGGAATCTTGGAAGGTGTTGAGTTAGCATCCCTACAAAGAGAAAGGCAATGTGAAATGATGTAGCAGTAAGGAACTCAGAAATGCAAGGAGGAGAGGGAAGCTCTGTGTGGAGCACCATAAACAATGGATAAGCTGTTATGAGCAGAGACATATCATCTCCCAAGCTCCTGTCATGTCGCAGGTACATTGCTAGAAGTGAAAAATACTGCCTGGAATAACCAGCCTTGCAACCACTGTGTACCCATATACATTCAAGTGGCACCTTGTAATTATAAGGAGATTGTCATGGAGAACAAATACTGAGTTTCCATGTCAGAGAGAGAGAGACTGTGGCAAGAGCGTCATAATAATGAGTATGCAAAGCACCTTTGTAGAGTTGGTTTTACAGTATGTGTTTTACAGAGAGATCAAATTGATCTCAGAGAAATTGAAAAATTTATTGAGTACAGATTGAGTATACATTATACAAAATAATCAAAACCAAAATTGCTACAATTTTTATAATTTTTTTCATATTTTGGAATAGCTTTATAAACATGATAAGATATCTTGGGGATGGGACCCAAGTTAAATACAAAATTTATGTGTTTCATATATATGATATAAGCACAACCCAAAAGCAATTTTATACATTTTAAATGAGTTTGTTCAGGAAACAAAATTGTATAGTGCTGAAATTTTACTTTGGTGCAATGCAAATGCTCAAATCTTTCAGACTTTGGAACATTCTGTTTTTCAGTTTTTGGGGACAGGATGCTCTATCTTTACAACCACTTGACAAAAGTTCAACAAAGCCCCATGTCTTCATCCCAATACTGCAAGTCCTGAAGAGCTAGGGCTTGCAATCATTACTTCCTAGTGCTAACAGTTGCAGAGGTCAGCAAGTGGAACACTATTCAGCGGGTATCTCATTTCAGCGTCTTATGTAGTGTGATGCGCCATGACTAAGCTTTATGTCCATGAGGTCTCAGAATCACTGTTTTCATATCTTGAACACAGTCCTTAATGAAGCATTATGGTTGGCTAAAATGAATAAACAATAGAACTTAACAGAATAAACAAAATCTTAAGACTTGATGAACTCAAACTTATTACCCAGGATCAGAAATGAAACATTGTAGTTTCTGTTTTTTTTTTTTTTAATTCCCTCTTTTCTTCAAGTTTGGGTGAACATTACTAAATATTAATATGTCAATTCACAGCAAAAAGAAATGCACATGGTAATATTGCTACATTGAAGCAGGGATAACATTTGCACACATTACGGGGTTGAAGTGGCAGAAGGGCTTACATCATTCATAAATACAGAGGATTCTAATGCTATAATAATTACATAGTAATTCTCCTAGTCTTGATATTTTCCCTGCCGCGCAGATCACTTTCCAGGGCTCGTATGGAATGTGCTTATTATCCCCTGCGCTTTGGAGAATGTTTTGTCACTTGTGAGCCATCTTGAAGGTCTACAAAGAGAATGATTAATATTTTACATCAGAAGTGCCAGCTTGCTGCTATAGACTGTCATTCCAGCAGGGCATTTGAATGCAGTTGTGGGATGTGACTGGAGTGGAGACCTCAGGTTAATATCTACTGTCTTTCACTTTCAATTTAAACTGTAGATTAAGGATGATTTGCTCTTTTTGAACATGACAGAGACCTTTGGAGATGAAATGTCTTTAAGCCAATTTGGTTGCTGAAGTTGTTGGGCTGAGTCCCTGAGGGTAAACATTATGGTGACTGCTGAGAAGTGCCTCTCAAGTTCCCAGAAATGACTGCTTTTTCAACACAGCAGTGACAGACACGAATATCAAAACAGTACTCAGCATCATTTCCATTCTTTACAAACTGATCTACTGAAACCTAGAGAAGGTTTTTGTACAAAAACAAGGCAAGAATGTCCCTCCATTCACTAAACATGTGTGTATGTGTGTGTGTGTGTGTGTGTGTGTGTGTGTGTGTGTGTGTGTGCACATGAGTTCACGAATATTTTCTTTTATTAATTAGCATGCTGTCCATCCTTATCCACCATAGTTTTAAAGACTGCTTCAGTAAAACCTTAGTCTGTCTTTCACATAGCTCAATGCTACCACAGGCTGACAAGCATTCTGATGCTAGCTTACAATTCTTCCAGTATGGAGACACAACATAAACTCAACAACAACAAAAGTCTGATGCTATGGAGTAGATATAGTCTGCATATATATATGAAATCTGCCTACTCATATGAACATTTTTCCCACTGTTACAGAGCTTTGCATACACTAAATGTTCAAGATATGATCGCTTTTGCTTACATTTTATTTGTATTTTTCTTTGAGTCATGTGAGTGAATGATAAATTTTTTCAATGTTCCTCTCTAGATAAGTTTTAATAAATCAAAGCATACACGTTTGCCTGAAAGAGCGGTTGGTTTCTAGATATTACAGGCATAATCCATTACATTTCATCATCAAAATGCTCCTGTAACTTCAGGTTTCAACACAATCTCCACACAATGGAATCTTCAAACAAAAATGCTGGCAGTGTTTAAAACAGTAGGAAAAAATTAGAGGCAACTCTAAAGAAATGACAATGAAAGTGCAAAGCCCAGCCCATAGTGCAAGGAGGACCACACTGGTCTCTTCTGATGCCCTCTAAGCAAGGCAGTGGGCTTGGGAAAAGTCAGCAGGGGAAAGGTCAGGGAAGCTTGACTGTGAAAATGGTGATAAGGAAAACCAAGTACAATTGTGTCAGGAATTTTCATTCTGTCCTTATTTCTTTCTTGACTTGTGCAATACCTTGTGTTAATTGAATCACAAATGTGCCTGGGATAAGTTTCATAATTCTTTTATGTTTGTTTCAATGTTACTTTTCAAAGGTAACCCACCCTTTTTGAACATAAGGCCTTACAGATGCTGGAGAAAGCAGTCCACCATCTAGCTGCAACCCTAGCCTAAAAGGATAAAGCATTTTGAAGAGTTAAATGTACATTAAAAACTCCTAAGCGGAGAAACCTAGGTCCTGAAAAGTAGTGAGTGTTTTCAATGACTTCCTGTTGTTTTAAATCAATACATGACATTATTTTTCATACCTGAATTGCAATTAGATATATATCTTTGGGCTCTCCTGTTTCTAGTACCTAGAAGTATCAGGGCCAGCATCTGAAAGCCATTGTGTTGAGCTGGGCTGCCTCTGTGTGGAATGTGTATAGGGTTACTTCTTGGCTACCTCTGCAAGGGACACTCCACCTCCTGGCTTTTCACTGAGTCCCAGTGAGGTTAAAGACACTGATCTCTGGTTTCCTTGTGGTGAGAAGAGTAGATAGGCCAAACAATGATCTCCAAAGCCCAAAACGTTATTTAACTTACTCTTAATATTAAAGAAGCTAACAATCATTTAAATTGTAATACTGTATATCATATTGTATAGGGTAATACTTCAACTTAGTAAAAAAGAATCTCTAAAATATCTCTGCTCTGACTCTCTCCCCCACATTCATTTCCTCTCCCCGCCCCCTCCTTCCTTACTCCCCACATGAATGAATTCCTGAAGGATGCAGAAGGCACACACAGCTGGACTTAAAGAAGTTGCATGCATACATGAGTTATGTGTGTTAAACTGTTTACACTGGCATGTGGGAGGAAGAGATTTTGTTGCCTGATAAAGAGCAAGGATAACAGCAGAATGGGATCTGAGAATAATAAATGATAAGAGCCTCAATAGCTGACATTTAAAATGTTTAGAAACCACAAAATTTCCATTAACATAAGCAGTGTTATTATAAAGCAATAAGCACAACATAAAGAGACACATATACACAAACAATTTCTTATGTTTCCTGTATCAGAACAAATGACACTTGCTAACCTTTGGGAGTCTTGAGGGTTGACTCTACTTAGTCCTAGTCCTTTAGAATGGGAATGGGTGGAGGTCAGAAAACACGTGAACCATGAGGGCATTTTCTTTTAGGAGTGCAACTGAATTTTCCCATATAATATTATGGAAAATATTATACTATACTTCCTAGTAGCAGAGTCAATTCCTACAAAATATCTTATATATTAAAATATTAAGCTCTACTATCATGTTTAAATTCTTTTCTTGGTTCTCAATAAAATATATTAGTTTAATGAAGATGCCTTGACTTTTCTAATCATGTTTGCTAATCTGTAAACTCTGTACTTTGCAGTGGGCCTCCCAGTCATTAGTGTCAATTAGGAAGGTTCTCCCTTATACCAGATGGAACTGAGGGAACAGGACAAAGAATGGAATAAAATGTGTTTCTGAAACCTTCCTACACACCACTTAAAACAAAGCTGTGATTTTTTTTTAAATGCTAAGAATTGAGAACATAGCACCTTGTAGTTAGCATACTTAAACTCAAACAACTCACAGAAAAAGAATTCACTAATGAATCCCCTACCAGGAGCATAGAGAGTCCCTGAGCACAAGAAATAAATAGGGCAGTCCTTGGATGTGCTGATTTTCAGTCCTCTGTCATTTGCAAATAAAGAATTTGTAAATCTTGATTTCATTGTGTCCCCTTGGAATTGGTTCCTAGAACAGCAAGAAAAAAAAATCTCAATCCTCACATCTTCAAAAAGTTCTGGTGTCTCGATAACTGAGATCTCCCTTTTAATATGAGGAAAGTATTAGTCATCATTAAAGTATCTGCCTTCGCACACTGAAGGTTGTCAGTGAGTGAATGATAAATGAATGAGCATCACCTGTGCTGCTAGCCCCAGTGCTTCTGCATCCTTTAATAGTTTCCATTTCTTATGATCTTAGGTTAGGTTCCTTCTAGGAGACAAGCTGAAGAAAATGAATTGAGTGTAATAGTTTTTGGAAAGTGTCCAGGAAGGATAAGTACAGAGTGAAGTAAGGCAGGAAAGGAAGTGCTCAAAGGATGTTAATGAGCAGATTGCCAAGGCAATTGCCACAGTGTGGTGGATAACTCAGCTGGCTGTGGGCTTAGGGGAAAGTTCTTGAAGGAAGCCACAAACTCATTTCAGGAGCAAGGAAACTATTCACCTGCTGATGACTGTTCATCAATGGCTTAGGTCTCCTCTTGAAATTAACAATTAGAAGTGTCCGGCTCACTCCTCTAACTCACCCTTCAGAAGACTAAGAAAGACAGCAATAGGAATTTACAGCTGAAATCCATTGATGTGTATAAGAAGGCACATGCAGAGGACACATAGGGAAAGTTCCTTTCTACAGAATAACAGACTTTGTAAGCCCAATTTTTTATGGTAAAACAAAGGTATATTAAAATGTGTCAGAATAAGCCAATGTCAGTTCAACTGTGAAATTGAGACAAAATATCGTACATGGTATATATTAGTACTCAGGTAGATGCAGCATCCTTTATGCACCACTGAACAAACACTTATAATCATGTCATCCTTATTTCCCCCCATTTAATTCAATTGAATCAAGGTCAACTATCATAAAATACCATGTTAAAAATGATCTTTCATTTCAGCCATCAGCCTGATCAAAATGTATAGAAGTTGTGTGAGGAAATGAGACAGCTCATAGTGCCTTCTTCAATAAGGGAACAGCCACAGACTGGTCCAACACTGTAAATACTTACTGGCCCCTTGTGTTATTGCCTCCTCAGATATTTCCAGTCAATGTTTAGTAACCATGCTCCCAACAAACTTAAGTTGAAAACATTTTGTTAGTATTCAAAAGTAAGATGTTAACTCCACCTTGGTACATGAATGGCTCTAGGACTCTGTGCAATCAAAACATTGTTTTTGAGAACAGCATCTGCAACTTGCTGTTTTCCCAGAATTGCCCCATGTATCTTTGTACTTCATCTTCCTGTGGGAAAGTTCAGAGCTCTCAGTATGAAATGACTTAGATGTTGGGGTTTGAAGGAGGAGCATGCACTGAGTAGGAGGTTTTGGATGGAAGAAATTATCTGAGATGGTTTATTAGTACATGATTATCCTTGAAGTCCACAGGCCCATATGGCCCCAGCCATCTGTGTCTGCCCACATACAAACTCCTGAAGTGCTTCTGAATAGTCAAATGTTCCCTGAGACACACACAGTTTTTAGGGCATTTGTTAAAGTCCAAATACTCAGAAAACTTGCAGGAGGGCTTGTTAGCATATTTACCAGATGGGTTTAATAGTTTTTCCAAATTTCTTGTTCTTGGTTTGATTCAATTGAGTTCAGTTGGGTTTGTTGCATTGGGTTTTGAGACAGGGTCTCACTATTTAGACCACACTGGGCTAGAAATCACTACATAATACAAACAGGATGCAAAATTTCGGCAATCCTCCTCAGTCTTGCAAGTGCTGAGATTATAGCCGTGAGTTATTATGCCCAGTTCACTTTACTGAATTGCAGAGCCACCCTGAGTATCACTACTTTAAAACTCACTCTGCAAATGGCTATCAAGGTATTTTAATGAATGCTCATTTTAAAAATTTTCTCATTTCTACTCACTAGCCAAGATGTGTAGATCATCTTTTCCCATACTCTAATTCCAATATAAAACATTGTTTTGTATACTAGGAAAAAAACTAAACTTAGAAATTATAACCAAGTTTTCCCATAATACAAATTCAGTTAATGTCAGAACCAAGACATCTTTGTACAACTAGCTCCAGAGCTTAATCCTTGTCACCTCTGATATACTTGCAATGACCCTATGACAGTTCTCATACAGATAGGGCTGTGACAGAAGTGTAAAAACATATATAAACAAATATATGAATAAAAATCTTACTCATTTGTCATGATTATTTATTGATTTTTCTAGGTTTGGGTTTTTAGTTATCACTAAAATTATGTGAAAGAATCTGATGAACATTCTACCAAAACAAATGTATAAAGTTTAAAAATGTTCATAGGCACTTTGGCACATAGTCTTGCATCCACAGGGGTCCTTAGACCTCCAAGTGAATGCAGGCTAATGTATTTTTTGACCCACTATGCCCATACAATCAAATACATATCTGGCTGGCTCTTCTAGCTATATCTTAGGGTGTTTGAAGTTTTGTGTCCTCAGACATGATGTTTAATACGTCTGAAGTATGTTTCCTCTTCATTAGTTGTAGAAGGGATCACCAGTCATTTTAAAGTATATCATTGCTTGCCAAGTCTTCAGTTTCTTCATCTGTAAAAAACTTCATCATTGATCATTGTTTGGTTTATAATTTTCACTTTCATGATCTGATGCTATGAGTGGGCATCAACTCAATCAATCACTGATGTTCAAAGTCAGACTTGTGACAAAAGCTCTTGTTTGAGATGAGAAGTTAAATGGAAACTTCTAAGTTTGACTAAAAGGAAAAAAAACTGATTTAAAAGTAAGTTTCTGTATACTATATAAGATATTTTATGAGGAGAATATTATTTAATTAAAATAAGGTATAATCAATACAAAATAGTATCTGATATGTCAGAATCTTTTTAACAGTTTAAAATTATGTTCAGTGAGAAAAACATGTTTATATGGATGAAATTTTAAATGGACACACTTAACCTTAGTAGGACTATATCCACATTTAAAAGATTACACAAAGACAAAGCCTTAGAAGAAAGGAAGGAACATCCCCCAAACAAATTTCACAGCATCCAGGGATATGCTAAATAACATCTGAACAAAGATAGCTGGCCTTTCACTGCCCCCACTGAGATGTTTGTATGTTTGGATTGATTTACGAGAAAGATGAGACAGTCAGTGTTTATCTATTTGGATATATTTGTTTTAAATATTTACATCATACAAACTGCTTAAGCATTTTGAGCATGATTTAGTGAATTCCTCCTTAAGTTTTAATAGAAATGAAACTTGTTGAATGAGAAGCTTTTTGCTGACCAGAAAGGAGCCTTATGCTATCAGGATGAGGGGAAACTGCATGGGTACAGCTACTCATTCTAACTAACCTCACTTTACTTACTCATCACATAAATTATAACAGAGCTTGCCTAACCTGGGTGAGATTCTCAGCTTTTTTAAAAAGAGGCCTGTATTTCTTTCAGCCACTCTCATTCTCTCTGTAACCATTCTATGTAGAAACTGGAAACTTCCCAATAGGTATTTGTAAGCTCCTTTCTTGATGACAGAACCTACTTGGAGCTGAAAAACCAGTTCCCAGTCTTTTGAAGATAGACATGGACATTTAATATTTAGCTGACACAACATAAGGACAACTGTCTTACGGAAATTTTGAAAAATGTCCTCAAAGACAGGATACGTTCTTGGTGCCCTAATCCATTTCTCTACTTGGGAAATAAAAATATGTTAGGGGAAGTTGTGTAGCTGTCTTAATTTATCAACACAGTGACCCTCTAAGGAAACAGGCCAATGATGTACAGGTGACCTAGGAGTCTTCCTAGCAGCTGAATTTCTGCACTGGTCTAACCTCAGCTTCCTGCATACTGGGTGGCAACCACCTATGGGGTCATGTGACCCAATGTGGGGATTAATAATAATTTGGGCATAGAAATGGTTTCTGAACACACATTGAATAAAACTTAACTCAAAACCAAATGCTTAATGAACCAAAGGTGTTTCCAATGGGATACACCTACGATTCATCCCAGGGCTCCACTTCTCCTTCCTTCTCTGGGGACAACATGCACACATGGTACTACTTCTGCCTTCGCACTATGCAAAGACAATGACTGCTTCCTGAAACACACTGGCTAAAATTCAGTAGGGTTCTGTGTTATGAGTTATCACCACAGAGTTCTATCATTTTTACTGTACAAACAAAGTATTCAGCCTTTCTGGAAATATACTGGGTAATTATACCAAAGAGAAATTTAATATTCCCATATTCCCTTGCCTTAATTCCTTAGCATATAAGAATCAGATTAGTATACCTTTGGATTGTATTGTTTTAGAATGCTTGGTTTTATAAATTGCTATTTGAGTCGTGAAAAAAAAAATCACTAAATGAAATTTGGCTTGGCATTATGGCAGAATTTACTACAATTCCTAAAATGATGTTAAACTTATTTCTTCCATTTTGTACTACATAGTTCTATAAATTGGCATTCTCAGAATTGATGATTATCAAACCAAACTAGCCATCTACTTCAAAAAACCTTGAAGATGTTCTATACTCATCATGAGGTATCACATGTTCAGCCAAATATTCATGTGAAAATAAACAAACACATCCATCAAGTCAGCATGGTATTTGCTTTCATCTTTCAAATCAGTGAAAGCCAGTGAAATGGCTCAGCAGGTAAAGGCCCTGGCCACCAAGACTAAGACTGGAGTTTGATCTCTGGAACTCACATACACACAAACACAAAAACTAAAATGTAATAAAAACTACATGTATAGCAAAGTATTATTTCACAATATATTTCTTTATGTGTTATTGTCAGTAAACTTTTGGTTTGTATACCTACTTTATAAACATGCCTGGGGCACCTTTGGAATTATAGCCAAATGAGATCTCAAATACTACAAGAAAATTTAGGCTACTGCCAATTCTACTAGTTTCCCTCCAGAACCTGATAGTAATGCCCTATTGCTGAAGACACCATACACTTGAGTCATAAAACATGGAGAAATGAAGCTGGTATGTACCTGAAAGCTTCATCTCTACTGGCTAGCTTTTATAATGTTGAAAGGTGATATAAACACTATCAGAGAAGAAAAGGAATCACCAGGATTACCCATCTGTGAACCCTGAAAGCTGTGGTGACTGATCTGTGGAGACAATCACACTGGGACAATAGTGGTGCTAATATTGTGGGAGTAAATAAACACTTTTTGATTGGTTTTAGTGCCTGATTAACAAGTTGAAACTCATACATAGGCCAAGAACCTGTGGCTAGATAGGTAACCTATGGGTAACCTAACACTATTACCCTGATGTAGGAGTCCTGCCCTGCCCTACCCTGTCAAAGAGTCCTTGAAAGGGGGAGTGAGGAATTGAGACTCACTAGATAGGAAAAAATATAGACATGGATGAAGAAAAAGATAGAGACACAGGATAGCTTTTGGGGTGGGGGGCTGGGTCAATATCTAGTCACCTTGAGTTTATTCCTAATGGGCTATTTATACACCAGAAAGGGGAGAGGCAAAAAATCTCCACCTTTCAGGATCAAAGTACAAAGTACAAACAAGTGTAGACCCTTTTTTATTCTCTAAATCACACCTTTATGGCAAAGCATCTTGTAGTTAGGCCTTGAAGCATAAGACAGTGGTAACTATGCCTTTGACCAAAACATTCTATTATGCAGCCTTGGAGAGCAACATAAACTTTGATTCTCTGACCTTCAGTCAAAATGGAAACAAACCACAAATTGGAATCTTTGTGGGTTCCCACACCCTGATAAATGGATATAGTATTAAACTGACTCCTAATGACTCATCATTATATCCATACATCAGTGAATAGGGCAACCCTCCTCAGAGGAGCTTCTTTCTGGAGATTGTTGAGAGTAACACAGAGACCCATGGCTGGTCAAAGTGCAGGGAATAAAATACTATGGATTTCTTACCTCTAACCTTGATATCTATGTCACACCCCTCCTCCCAAGGCTCCGAGACTGTGGTAGAAGAGGGAGCAGAAAGACTGGAAGGCTGTAAGAACCATATGTAGTGAATGGCTAAACTACAAGGACTATAGAACAGTTACATATATGAATTCAAAACAATTGAGACAATGAGACAACACGCAGAAAATCTGCCCAGGCTCAGTCAGGCCAGACACTATTCCAGCATGGAGGGAGGAGGTGGGCACAAAGTTCCCTAATTAAGCAGTGGACAGCTGCTGGGAGAGAAGAGTCAGCATTTGAGGGTGTGGTCCCCAGTATGTAGGCCACCCTCCACAGCAGACCACCCATGATAAAGAATAAGGAGAGGACAAACTATACTGGATGGATTTTAATTTTTTTTTCGAGACAGGGTTTCTCTGTGTAGCTTTGGAGCCTGTCCTGGAACTCACTCTGTAGACCAGGCTGGCCTTGAACTCACAGAGATCCGCCTGCCTCTGCCCCCCGAGTGCTGGGATTAAAGGCGTGAGCCACCACCGCCCGGTATCTTAAAATATTTTTAAAGGACAAAAAGTTGGATGGGTAGAGATGAATCTAGGAGATTTTCGGGGAACATAGGTGTAATCAAGTGTATCATGTGGAATTCTCAAAGAACAATGAATAATGAGAAAACAAAGTGAAATGAGAGGATAAAATTTCTTGGATGAAAAACAGTCATGCTGGGGAAAGTTCAAGAAGCCATGCTCCAGATCATGTACCCAAGATACAAGAGTGACAAACTTCTATGTTCTGATTCGTTTTTTATGTAATCTTCAAGTGCAACAATTCCAACTTTCAATGTTTCCATTAGCAAGCCTTTATACAGATTTCCTAGTCCACAGCCTGACTGACACCTACTTTCTGATTAGGACCTCCATTTTTTATTCACTCAGCCAACTAACATTGAAGAATGCTTTTTTTTTTAATTTTTGTTTTAAAAAAACATTTTTATTTTCATTTGGTCATATTCTCTCTCCTCATCTAACTCCTATATCTTCCACACCTCTCTACCCTCCCAGCTTTATGCTCACTCTCTCCCCTCTCTTTTTCTCTATCTCAAAAAAAGAACCCACAAAACACAAAACAATTATCATGACAAACAAGCAAAATAACCAATAAAACAACAACAAAAATGCTAAAACAAAACAAAAAACCCACAAAACAACAACAAAAACAAGACATGGCATTTCTTTTCTGCTAGCCAACTACTCTTCGGCATAGGGCCAGCCCTGGAGTATGGGTGATATACTCAGTGAACTCTGTTGGAGAAAACTGACTTTCCCTTTCCCAACAGGTATCATTTAAAAACAGCTTCTTGGTTATGGGTGGGACCTGATGTTCACTTTCCCTTCTCAGTGCTGGAATCCTGTGTGGGTCTTGTACATGCTATCATAGTATCTCTTCGTTCATTTTATGCTGGTCCTGTTTTATATGGAAGGTGCCATTTCCTTGGAGTGATTCATAACCTCTCACTCTTGTAGTTTTTCTGTATCCTCTTCCACATAGACTCCTGAAACTCAAAGAGTGGGGTTTTATGAAGCCATCCCCTGTAGTACTAAGTGATTTGGAAGAAAAATCTGCTAGTGCCTATTCCTTGGCTAAAAATTGGTGATGGATCAAGGAACATAAAAGATGTATTTATGGGGCTTATAGTACAGCAGAAGAGACAAGCAGTAAACAATATGTAACTAAAAACTGTAGTGCTTTGAGTAAATGGTGTGATGAGATAACTCTCAACATAAGATCTTGATCTAGAATGAGTTTAAAAGCAGGACTCTCAAAAATAATACAGTAATCAAAACCAAACCATGTACAAAGTTACTGGGAGAAGAGTTTGAGAGCGAGATAATGTGAAAATAATATTATCTAGAAAATAATTTCATTTCTTGAACTCATCATTGCTAAAGATTAAATTGCAAAGTTGGGCAAGATGTAATTGGTTTTGCAGTTTTTCTCATAGATTCATGATTGAAAGTTTGGTCCCAGTCTTGGCAATGTTTGGGGAAGTTATGGAATTTTGGGTATGGAAGGCGTACCTAACAGAGTTGGGTCACTGGGAACAGGCTTTGTGAGTTATAGCCAGCCCTGTTTCTGGTGCAAACTTTCAGCTTCCTGGTCTACCAAGATATAAGAAGTCTCTGCCACACACTCCTGCAGCCATCAACTCTACCCTGTCTGACACCATGACAGAAGGAGTCTTTAAAATTGCAATCTGCAATAAATTCCTCATTCCTCAAGAATCCCTGTCAGATACATTTGGCCACAGTAATGAGAAAAGTAACTAACAAAAGAGGTGAGAAATACTGAAGTTGTGCTTCCATACACACTTCATTTCGCTAAACCTAGGCCAGGGTCATATCCTACATACCACTGATATTTCTCTGTTTCTTTTTAGCAACTAGTTATTCCGTTCATATATCCTGTTTCCTCTGGTTGGGTTCTCTGTAATAATTCAAGCCTACTCCAGGATTAAAGTTTCTGTTGTGTATTTCACACTCTATGATAGTGCAAGAAAAATATGCTGTTCTTCCACATTGACTTAAACACAGATTTAAAAAAATTAGAATGACCTCAAGCCTTCTAATTCTCCACTGAAGGCAAATATACACTGTATATTAACTGCATATAAACCCACTTCTGGGAGAATCTTCTAAAAGGCTGATGGACCCTCTTGCAAACATCTTCACTGCCCTCACCTTCCATGGAGGGTTACTCAGGGTTTGGATCACTCACTGCCTTTTCCTCCTCCTAGGATTTCAGATCTAGGATGATTATTCACAGAGCCTTTTCCAGCAACTCTAAACTTAGTTGTTTTATGTTTTATTTTTTCTCTGACCAGACTACTCTGATTTCTAAGTGAGTGCTGATTATGTTCCTTGTTTGTCCATTAGAATACATTGTTAAGAATATACACTTCATTTCAGTAGGTCTAGGTGCTTCACCACCTGAAACACAAAAACCTAGGCTCTAATTTATCAGGAATCCTAGCTCAAATGAGTAAGTAACTTTCTTGTGAATTTAAAACTCAATTTAGATATTGAAAAGGCTAAACTTTGGCAAATTGTTCTCTTATCCTATGTAATCCTTTCCTTGAAGCAATCTGAGCTCACAAGATATGGGGCAGTCACTTGGGAGCTACAGGGCAGAGAATGGGGAAATTATCAGGTTTATAAAGATTTCAAAATTTAATTCTACCACAAATTTTAATAAAAACAAGGAAAAGCAAACCAACAACACTGATTCTCCTCACTCTGTAGTTTACTCTCCGTGGCTCTGCTCAGCTTTGGGGAGTTCCTCCTTTGATATGATCATGGAGTCTGGAGCATTTTATCAGACAGCCTGGATTTAAGGTTCAATTCCACTACTTACCAACTGAGAGGCTTCAGGCATTTTAATTAGCTGTTATAAGCCTCATGGGTCTTTATCTGTGATATTAATTGTACCGAAATTAAAGGAATTGTTGTGAGGATTAAATTACATAATCCACATTAAGCACTTATAATGGTGTCATGAAATGCAACTTGGAAGAGCCCAAAACAGGATAGTTTTAATCAGTAGTGACCAAAACAAAAAACAGAAAACAAAAACTTTTCTCAGTTTCAGAGAAAATGAGTTCATATGGAATATCTAATTGTACACAGTCGGTATGTGGGAAGGAGAACATATTTCGAAATGACACACAACTGAAACTTGCCCATTCTTCTGATTCTAGTAGGTAGTTGTCTTGCTTTGCCTACAATACCAGAATCATGCTTCATTTACTTGAGTGATCACAAAGTCTGATTGGATTTGAGCGATTGTGCTAATTAGTAACAATGGGTTGGGGTCAGAAAAGGGCTCAGTGAGTAAAGTACTTGCCACACAAGCATGAAGACAAGAGTTGGATTCACAGAAACCTACATAAAGCGTGTACTTGTAAGCTTAGCGCTCTGCAGTGAGATGGCAGGCAAGAAGAGGAATTCAAGAGCCAGCAAGACTGTACAGGTAGCAACTGACAACAAAGAGACCCTCTCCAAGGATGGAAAACAAAGACCAATACCTGAGGGTAAACTTTGTCCTCTACACATATACCATGCCATGCTTGAACCCACACTCACTCACAAAGATATATTTAAAACTGATTAGTAAGAACACCCACCTAAAGGTGTACAAAGAGTTAATTTTGATTCACACAGGACAAATGTAGGAAATTTTTGCTACATTAGAACACTAAAAATCTTGAACCATCTCCTTTCTCTCTAGCCATAAAGATGCTGTACTGAAGGCATTGAGGGGAAATAACAAAGAGCTGTAAAATATATGTTAAGAAAGAAAGAAAGAAAAAAGAAAGAAAGAAAGAGCGAACTTTATTTCTAATCTGAGCTTCAGAATTCATTTCTCACCCCCTTAGAAATGAATATGTTTTCTTAAAACTCTATGTTTTATTATCAGGGTCTAGGAAGGAAATTCTCTGTATGATAAAAAATATTTTCGTTTTATGGTAGTTGCAAATTAATGTAGTATATTTTACATCACTTTTTTAGAAATCTTATAAGAGAATAGAGCTTTCAATTAGAATTTGAATATATAGTGCCAAGATGACATTAAGTAATATTGTTAGTATGTTGATTAAATGCTCAAGTTTTTTTTAACAAGACTTCTCATAGCTCAAGTTGATCTCAAACACCTAAACATATAGCTGAGAATGACCTTGAACTCCTAAATCTTCCTGCTTTTATCTCTCTAGTGCACGAATTGTGGGAATTGTAGGCATATGGCACCACACCTGGCAATGTGTTTAATTTTAACTCATGTGACTGAAGTAAGTTTTTGGCAACACTGGGAAATAGACCCAGGGCCTCATATGAATTAGGTAAGCACTCTGCCACTCAGCTACATCTCAGCCCCATTTTTAGTTTGTATTTTGATACTGAGTCTTACTAAGTTGCACTGGCTGAACCCATTCTACAACCCCAAGTATACTTGACCTTGAATCACTTTTCCCTAATCTTCTCAAGTATCTGGGAGAAAACTCTTACACCACCAGATCAGACTGAAGCAAAATCTGAATGACTGAAAGATGACAATAATCACTGTTCGTTCATTAAGTGTATGTCATTTGTTTCCCATGGGGAAATGTGCTTTATGTTTTCATGCTAAGGGAAACAATTTCTTAACAGGAAAATTTGGCAATGCATAAAACCATGTCTTATTTGGAGAAGGAAAACACCTTTGAGATGAAAATATGTAGGATCAAGTACATAAGTACAATCTTCCAATAAAAGGATGAGTATTGGAGGTACAGAAGCAAGATAGAAGGCAGAACCCAAGGGTATATTTATGATAAATCTGGTGACTGGAAGAGAAATACATTTTCTCTTCTCACTGTGTGACTATTTTCAGTGAAATAAATGGCAACATTTCAGCTGATATTATTTGACATTGTGAAAATGAGTTGACTGGGGAATTCAGAAGTCACTGCCTGGAAGTGTTGAGAAAACACTCAGAGTTTGACCTAACCTGCAAAAATGTTCCCAATATAAATAGAGCTTACTATTGGAAAAGAAGATATAGGAAAGAAAATATAGTCTGATATCCTTAAAATGTAAAAATGTTGATTAAATGGGTTTATATTTTTTCACATAATATTGAAAGAAAGCAGTATTGTAGAAGAGCAAAACACTCAAGTTGAAAGTGCTCTCACAAAGACCCTCTGGTACACCTTGATTATGCAGCTGAGTGAAGTGGGGACAGAAAAGTCATCCACAGAATATCTCAGACAACTGGCAGGTAAAAGAAATGGCAAAAGCTTCTGTACATGAACTAGAGGCGGTGAAACTAAGTGGCTGTTTGAAATGACCCTGATGTAATCGATACCTATGACATGCTTACTCAGTTCCTGGAAAGAAAAACAATAAAAAGTTAAGCATTTGTTATGGAGCAACACTGTTCTGACATCTAAAGAGAACTTTCCAAAAACAAGATGTAGTAAGAGCAGAGTGAACACCTAGGAACACATAGGAACACCTAGCAACTATTTATCTTGTGGGAACAACTTATAAGAGAAGTATTCTCACAATCGCTGGAGCCATTCTGTCTTCACAAAAATAAGTTCGTGTTCCAAAATTATAGGAAACAGAGCTGGGGCTCTAGCTCAGGGATAGAGCACTTGCCTAGCATGCAGAAGGACTTGGGTTCAATTCCTTGTTCTGCAAAAAAAAAAAAATGGATAAAATAATCACAGGAAACCTTTTCTTCATTTTCTTATTTATAAGATTTTATAAAGAATACAATCTAAAGCAATCCTCCTAGAAAAGTAAGTAAAAGTGATTAGATAGACTAGCTTTTTTTATTTTGCAAACTGAATGTAAGCTCCAAGCTGAATTTCTAGTCAGAAAATTTGGAACAGCAGAAGTATAAATTGTATAAACCATGATTAATGTACATAGCCACAACTGTATAAATAGTTACTTCCAGAGAAGCAGAGATGACTGGCTATGATACACCCCAACTCTCCAAAAGTTTCCAGAAAAGCAATAGAGCCCATGCAATTAGATTAGCTCACTTCCATGGCAGGAAAGTTCTAGATGTAATTCTATTTTCAGAAATGCAATCTCCTGCGATCAGGGCAGCATTAGTTCTCACTAATCTACAGAGTTCTTTGAGAAGGACAAATAAATGTTTGGACAAGGAGGAACTCCTGCATAATTGTTTCTGACAGGAGAAATTTCCAAGATGTTATTAAGCTTCTATAACAGAATCAGATTTTGTTAGCAGGGCAAGAAAAAAAGAAGTGCTTGTTTTAAAAAACCTGTATACGAGAGGTAGTTGGACCCAAATTTCTAATTTACCTGGTGTTTTCTTCAGCCCATGTTAAAGTCTTCTTCCAAATATCAACATATCATAAAAATAGAAATTTCACTTGAGCTATCTCATCAAGTAGTGTTTTCATTCGAAACTATCTATGAGACCATGTGTGTTGTGGGGTAATGCTGGAAGATGACTTGTGACTCTCCCTTTTTGAACATACATTTGACTTGAAAGTATAATGGCCACAGTTGAGGGACAGCCAAAGGGTAAACTGGAGCCACTTCTTTATCTTCATTGTTCACACTGAAATTCCAGATCACTATGCTCTGCAGATGGACACCACACAGTCTCACCAAGGGACAGGATGACAGGCAACTAAGAGAAAGGACATCAGTTCTCAGATATGCCATGAGGCTGAAGGCAGTGGCAGAAAATAAAATATATTTTATACTCATGCAACTTTAATAAACACACATAAAAAAAGGCCCTAGCAATCATCAACTGTGTGCATTCCAAGGAGTTAGCCACATTCAAGACAGAATGTAGGGGGATAAAAAGCATTGGAAGCAGCTTCAATACAACTTACATTGAACATGTTGAGTTTCAAAAACTAATGACACTTCAGAAGGACATATGCTTCTTCTAAGACGTCCTTTGCCTCCTCCTTCTATGTCCCATCCTGAGAGGGATTCACTCAAATTACTCAGGTCTAAGAAAGAGAACACAGAAAAATGATGGGTTGACACCTCTAACATGAGGTTTCACATGACCATGGTGTTTTGTCACTTGGATTCTCTCATCCTCACAGGAAGGTGGAGGCTGTCTTTCTGTCACCTCCAAAATGGAGAGGCCTACAGGGAAGGAAGCCAAGGAAGGGCTCAGTCAGCCTCCTCATGGCAAGAGGCTGGTTCTTATCATGAATCACAGAAGTAAAGTCTTCCCTAGGAACACCCTTAAGAATATCATAACCAAGGCCTATACTTAAATTGGAGCCTTGTGAGACACCCTGGGATATAGGACCCAAGTTAGCCTGGCTCACTGTTCCTGACCCACAGATATTAAAAGATAAAGATACTTTGTTTTTAAAGCCAGAACTTTGGGGGTACCTTGCTAAACAGCAATAGATTCATAAAATAATACAAATGATTTATTTAACAAATTGGAACACTAAAAGTTACACTCTGGAAGTTTTATGGACATCAGTGGATAAACAGTATTTGTGAGAACGAAAATATGTGATGTGAAAGAGAACCAGGGAAGAAACTCTGAATGTTAAACACGACAATCCACCTGCTAGCTGCCTAGAATAAATAATTAAATTAACAAACCCCTTATCTTTCTAAGATTTTTTTTTTAATTTTGAAATCAGTATACCCCACATGTGATTATTTAGTAATAAGCTTTCAGACATGTCAGGACCACATTAGTGATCCCATATACTTTTATGTGACATACAAGGAACACAACACCTGATTTATTTCTTCACAGACCAAGAAGAAAACATGGATATTTTTACATTAGATCAGACTCTTCAACAAGATGCCTTTGATCTGCTTCTGGGGCCACATTCTCAGAAAGACAAAATGTCTACACAGCAGGTTATGAAGGACATTGTGCTCTGTGCTGTGCTGTTTCTTTCTTTTTTTTTCTGAGACAAGGTTTCTCTGTGTAGCTTTGTGCCTTTCCTGAATCTTGCTCTGTAGACCAGGCTGGCCTTGAACCCACAAAGATCTGCCTGCCTCTGCTTCCAAGTGCTGGGATTAAAGGCATGTGCCACCACCGCCTGGTGGTCATTGTGTTTCTAGACCAGGACTTATCCTATTTGGACAAAACAGTGAAGAAGAACTGGAGAAACAAACTAAAGTTAAAAGCAGGTCTTTAGATTTTTTTTCTTAAGTGGTGAAACAGTCTTATACTACGATAAAACTTCAACCATCAAATGCGTTTTCTATATCAATAGCAGCAGAATGCGCCAGCATATAAACCACCATACCTGTTGACATTTAAACACATAAAATTACCATAGAAACCATCTCTACATGAAAGGGAAAAGATATTCATATAACTTGGCCACAATATTATGCCAACAAGACTGACTATATTAAAACAATAATTTGAGAAAAATCTTAGGCAATTCTGAGTATCTAAATATTTGTCACAAAATTTCAATTTTGTTGGCCTGTTATTTTCAGATTGCAAAACAGACTAATATGGTAGCAAAACCAAGAAATGATTAGAGCTGCAAAAAAAGTAGTTTAGATACACAGCTGGCAATAAATTTAAAAGAAGTATCACACATAATCAAAAATAAAGTATAATATTCCTATGAATAAAACAGATACAGATTCCATGTAATAATTCTTGGAAATCTAGACTTTATCAACTTCTTAAATTAATTAAAGTTTAAATGTTTAAAAAACCAAAAAAAAAAAAAAAAGCTGGATTTCAACAAAGACAGAAACAACAGACACACGCAGACTTACGAGACACCATGGCAGTAGTGCTAGGAGGAGAGTTCATGGCACCTAAGTGCCCACATAAAGAGATCTCATACTGGATACTTAACAGCACATCTAAAAGCTCTAGAACAAAAAGAAGCAAGTTCTCCAAGAGTAGATGGCAGGAAATAATCAAACTCAGGGCTGAAATCAATAAAATTGAAACAGAGAGAACAAAACACAGTATCAATGAAACAAAGAATTGGTTCTTTGAGAAAATCGACCAAATAGAAAAACACTTATCAAAATTAACTAAAAGACAGAACAAATATCCAAAGTATTATAATCAGAAACAAAAAGGGGGTTATAATAACAGACATCAAGGAAATCTGAAGAGTCATTAGGATATACTTAAAAAATCTGTACTCTACAAAATTGGAAAATCTAGAAGAAACGGGGAAATATCTAGATAGATATCACTTACCAAAGTAAAATTAAGACAAAGTAAGAAATTTAAATGGGCCTATAACCCCTAAGGAAATAGAAGTATTCATTAAAACTCTCCCAACCAAAAAAAGCCCAAGGGAACATGATTTTTGCACAGAATTCTACCAGACTTTCAAAGAAGAGATAATGCCCACACTCCTCAAACTATTCCACAAAATAGAAACAGAAGGAACATTGCCAAATTCATTTTATGAGGCCATCGTCACCCTGATACCAAAACCATACGAAAAATCAAAAATGAAAGAGAATTCCAATCAATTTCCCTCATGAACATAGATACAAAAATACTCAATAAAATTCTTGCAAACCAAATTCAAGAACACATCAAGATCATTCACCATGATCAAGTAGTCTTTCCAGAGATGCAGGAGTGGTTCAACATATGAAAATCACTCAATGTAATCCACCATATAAACAAACCGAAAGAAAAATAAACCAAATGATAATCTCATTAGATGCTAGGAAAGTCATTGAAAAATGTTGTTCAAATCTTAAATGGTCTTATAATGAAAAACCCAGAGCCAGATATTGGGGTAAAAGCTGAAAGATCACAGAAGCAGAGCAAGTCACAGCCACCACCTATTACCTCACCAGCTCCACAAATCCTCTGACTGAAATTCTCTGAGTCTTCACCCGAAAGGGTCTCAGTTGAATTGCTTTAGTTTCCTTATGTCTTATAGACCTTTCTCTGCCCTGCCCTTGCTTCCTGGGATTAAAGGTGTGTATGCTCCCCAGTACTGGGATTAAAGGTATGTGCCACCACTGGCTGGCTCTGTTTCCAGTGTGGTCTTGAACTCACAGAGATCCAGACAGATCTCTGCCTCCAGAGTGATAGGATTAAGGGGGTGTGCCACCACCATCTGTCCTCTATGTCCAATCGAGTGGCTGGCTCTTACCTCTGATCCTCAGGCAGACTTTATTAGGGTACACAATATACCGCCACAGAAACATCCAACACCTCATCATGAGGAAAGTCCTAGAGAGATCAGGGATACAAGGGACATGCCTAAACATAATAAAGGCAATCTACAGCAAGAGTATAGCCAATATCAAATCAAATGGAGAGAAAAACTCAAACAATCCCACTAATAGGAGGAACAAGACAAGGCTGTCCACTTTCTCCATATCTATGGAGTATAGTAACTGAAGTTCTAGCTTGAGCAATAGGACAACTGAAGGAGATAAGAGGATACAAATGGGAAGGAGGAAGTCAAAGTACTGTTTTTTTTTCAGATGATATGATAGTATACAAAGGCAACCCCAAAATTTCTACCAGAGAACCCCTGAGGCTGATAAACATCATTAGTAAAGTTGCTGAATACAAGATTAAATAAAAAAAATCAGGAGCCCTCCTATACACAAATGAGGAACGGGCTGAGAAAAAAAATCATGGAAATAATATCCTTCACAATAGTTACAAACAATGTAAAATATCTTGAGGAAATTCTAACCAAGCGAGTGAAAGACCTCTATGACAAAAACTTCAGTCCTTGAAGAAAGAAATTTAAGAAGATACTAGAAGATGGAAAGATCTTTCATGCTCACGGATTGGTAGGATCAACATAGTAAAAATGACCATCCTTCCAGAAGTAATCTACAGATTTAATGCAATCCTCGCCAAAATTTCAACACAATTATTTACAGACCTTGAAAGAATAATACTCAACATCATATGTTCAAACAAAAACACAGGATAGCTAAAACTATGCTGTACAACAAGAGAATCTCTGGAGGTAACACCATCCTGGATTTCAAGCTGTACTACAGAGCTATAGTATTAAAAACCACATGGTATGGGCATAAAAACAGACAGGTTGATAAATAGAATTAAATCAAAGACTCAGACCTAAATCTGCATACCTAGGGACACTTGATTTTTGATAAAGTCAAAAATACACATTGAAAAACAGAAAGCATCTTCAGCAAATGACTATCATCTAACTGGATGTCAGCATGTAGAAGAATGCAAATTGGTCCATGTCTATTACCCTGCACAAAACTCAAGTCCAAGTGGATCAAAGACATTAACATAAATCCAGATACACTGAACCTAATAGAAGAGAAAGTGGAGACTACCATTAAATGCACTGACACAGGAGACCATTTCATAAAAAGAGCATGGATAGCACAGGAACTAAGAACAGCAATCTGTAAATGGGACCTCATGAAACAGAAGCTACTGTAAGGTAAAGAATATCATCAGTAGGACAAAGGCAGCCAACAGAAAGGGAAAAATTTTTCATCAACTCCACATCTGACAGAGGGCTAATATCTAAAATACATAAAGAACTCAAGAAACTAGACATCAACAAACCAAATAATCCAGTTAAAAATGGGGTATAGATCTAAAGAGAGAATTCTCAACAGAGAAATTTCAAATGGCTGAGAAACAAATATTCAACATCCTTAGCCATTAGGGAAATGCAAATCAAAACTCCTTTGAGATTCCATCTTAAACCTGTCAGAATGGCTAAGATCAAAAACACAAGTGACAGCCCCTGCTGGAAAGAATGTGGAGCAAGGGGAACACTCCTTCATTGTTGGTGGGAGTGCAAATTAGTATAGCAATTATTGAAATCACGGTGTTTCCTCAGAAAATTGGGAACAGACCTACCTCAAGACACAGTGATACCGCTCTTGGGATTATGCCTAAAGGGTGTTCTATCCTACCACAATGACACTTGTTCAACCAAAACATGTTAATTGCAGTTTTATTCAAGATTGCCAGAAACTGGAAACAACCTAGATGTCCCTCAACTGAAGAATGTATAAAAAAAAAATGTGGTACATTTACACAACAGAGTATTACTCAGCTATTAAAAACAATGACATTATGAAACTAGCAAACAAATGGATAGAACTAGAAAGACAATCCTGAATGAGGTAAATAGTTGCAGGGAGACAAATATGGTATGTACTCACTTATAAATGGACATTAGCTGTTAAGTAAAGGCTAATTATACTATAATTCACAAACCCAAAGAGGTTTAAGAGGGCTCAGGGAGGAGCACATGGATCCTGGGAAGGGGAAATAGAATAGATTTTATGGGGAGACTGGGGACAGGTGGGGATGGAAACAAGAAGGATCAGATGGGGGTGGGAAAGATGGAGGGAGAGAATACTGGGAGAGATGACTGAAATACGCGTGGGGGGGGCATTTGGGGAGCAATGTACAAACCTAGTGCAGTGGAAACTCCCTGGAGTCGAAGAGAGTGATCCTAGAAAAGTCTCCTAGTCATGAGGGATACAGAGCCCAAACAGGCCATCTTTCATAAGAAGGCAAGGCTCCTAGCATTAGGCCTGGGACATTAACCCAGTCACAAAACCTTCTACCTACAACCTGTTCCACCTGCAGCTGTGCTGAGGCAATGGTGGTACAGAACTTGTGGGAGTGGCCAACCCATAATTGGCTCAACTTGTGGCCCAAGCCAAGAGAGAGAGTCCAAGCTTGACACTGCCTGGATGAGCCCAGAAAATCAGAGTGAAACACAACTAGCAAAAAAAAAAAAAGTAGTAAAATTGTTCCTAATATTCTGCTATACTCCTAAATTGGTGCCTAGACCAACTGTCATCAGAGGCATCAGAGGGGCATCATCCAGCAATAGACGGAAGCAGATGCAGAGACACATAGCCAAACACTAGGCGGAGCCAGGGAAACTCTCTAAATTAGGGGGAGGAAGGATTGTATGGGCCAAAGAGTTCAAGGACACTAGAAGAACATGGGGCACAGAATCAACTAAGTAGGGCTCATAGGTGCTCACAGAAACTAAAATGGCAAACACAGACACTGTATGGGTCTACACTGTATGGGTCTGAGCTAGGTTCTCTGAATATATCTTGTGGTTGTATAGCTTGGTGTTCCTATGGGACTCCCAACAACGGGAGTTAGGGGGAATGTCTCTGACTCCTTTGCCTGCACTTGGGACCCATTTTCTCCTGCTAGGTTGCCACTTCCAGTATGATATGAAGGTTTGCTCCAAGTCTTATTGTACCTTGTTAGGCTATGTTTGGTTGATATCCCTGGGAGTCCTGCTGTGGGATCATCTTTCTGTATGCTGTGAGTATGTGTTGCTACCATTGGTTAATAAAGAAACTGCTATGGCCTACGGCAAGGCAGAATAGAGCCAGGAGGGGAATCCAATCAGAGAGACAAGGAGAAAAAGGCAGTCAGAGGAGATGCTGAGCACTGCCAAGGGAGCAAGATGTAATGGAATACAGGTAACACCACAAAGCCACATGGCAATACATAGATTAATAGAAATTGGTTAAATCAAGTTGCAAGAGCTAGTTAGTCATAAGCCTGAGCCATATATCAAACAGTTTGCAATTAATATAAGCCTCTGTGTGTTTATATGGGACTGAACAGCTGTGGGACAGAAACTTCTGTCTACAGAGGCCTGCTCTTTTCCTTTTTGGGGGCTGACCAGAGGAGGAGTTAATCCGAAGGAGGGGGGGTGCTTAGGGGAAGAACTGGGAGGAGAGGAGGGAGGGGAAACTGTGTTTGGGGTGTAACATATGAGGGAAGAATAAAAATTTAAATAAATAAAAATAAAGATTCTGTATTTCCTTTTTCATCTATGATTAGATGTACATTTTTGGGTGAGTACAAGGTAAGGATGAAGGATAATGCATAAAGTATTTATTATATTCAAGTAAACCTAAGCAAATATCTAACTCTAATGTGTTCATTCTTTGTGTCCTAGGTAATGTCCAAATGTTCATGCTGACTTTCTGAGCTTGCCTCCAACCTGCCACCATTCTCTCTGTTCTTCTCTGTGTCCCATCAAGATGAGACTAGTGGGCAGTGGAAACAATATCCCCTTTAGGGTTTGGCCAATAAAGACATGGTCAGGAGATGAGAGAACTAGAATCAATGAAGGTCAGTGTATCCACCGGCCTCTTCTTCATCACACCATGGGCTGGTAGC